>JAIPMN010035507.1:0-19027 GCA_020650975.1 Apostichopus californicus
AATCGGGTCTGAGTGTTTGTGTCTTCAGTTTTTTTTCTCTCTCTATAGGGTCCTTGATGGGGACTTAAGTGTCCCTCCTGATCCTTTTTTCAACTAAACTAAACTAAACGTTAATCGTAACTTCGTATACCCTGCGAGTCACTTTTTTAAGTAGTCCTAGGCCTAGTACTAGTAGGGTATACTTAGGCTATTTCAAGGCAATACATTTTAAATAGCATCGGGTATGGGCCTATAGTTACGCTGGTACTATGTTTAATAAGGAATAAACATATATTCATGTAATGCAATATATAATTACCACTAATTGCCATTTTAGCTTGTAAGTTGTAGCAAGTAGGCCGAAGCTGATGTGGATTGGTGATACTTTTAGACCTAGGCCCAACTATATTTTAGCTATATTATGGAAGTGATCTAGCTGTTATAATTCATAGCAATCTACACAATTGCATACAGTGGGAGTGAGCATTGGTTTAAGCATTGTTAACATGATGCATTGGTTGTAAAAGTTGCCTACATTGTCTGATGAATGTTTAATACAAGATCCTGTTTTGACAAGGAATCACTATAGGCCATCTGGCTTTCTAGTTTCAAACGTAGTTGAAGAAGTTAGAATCACAACTGATTAATTGTGGGCATTTTCTTTAGGAATGTCAATGTTTTGTGGGAGGTACATGTAAATAACTGCTTATGCTCCAAGGAGGTTTTAAAACAACTTCATTATAATGGGATTTTTTTTTCTTTTCTTTGTTGTTACTTAGGAAGCATCGACTTGGAATTATATTTGCAAAAGATTTCAGAAAGACCTCAGCCATATGTGTTACTTCTTGGAGGAAGCAAAATACATCCCAAGCAGTCATTTGTGATCATCGAGAGACATGCCCTACCCCAGAAGACATTTATGAAGCCATTGATGTTCTTCAAATCATTCTACGTGTTTAATCTGAATTATACCAAATTGCATGTCTTGGTGCCTGGGAATTTTTCCGAAAAGTTGTCTACCAGTTGCCTGGTGGTGTGAAGTGCAACCAGATTCGAGATTTTCATGCTTACCGTGCCAACAAAAAAGACAAAGTAACTGCAGTTTAGCAGTTGTCATAGACAGCACTCCACGTTTTCTCATCTCACGGATCAGAATGTATCTAAAGTTGTTGCTTATTTGGAATTGTCTTTGGGAAGAGTTGTTTCTTTGTGTTTAATTTGGAATACAAAAGGCATGGGCCAACAACAAAGACAGAGCAACTGCAGTGTAGCAGTCATCATAGACAGCACTCCACGTTTTCTCATACCACGGATCAGCATATATCAAAAGTTGTTGCTTATTTGGAATTGACTTTGGGAAGAGTTGTTTGTTGTGTTTAATCTGGAATACCAAAAGGCATGTGCCAACAACAAAGACATAGTCACTGTAGTGTAGTGTAGCAGTCATCATAGACAGCACTCCATGTTTTCTCATCCCATGGATCAGAATTTTTCTAAAGTTGTTGCTTATTTGAAATTGACTTTGGGAAGAGTTGTTTCTTGTGTTTAATCTGGAATACCAAAAGGCATGCGCAAACAACAAAGACCAAGTAACTGCACTGTAGCAATTGAAAATGTTGGCACTTTTAAGTTGACTTAATTCCACAAGACAATACTTTTATAGCCTAAATTGTTCATTTTACATTTAATGGGATATAATATATGGACCTCTGGAATAGGAAGGTAGTAGGGTGTTTAATTGCTGAAAATCGCACATTCTGAATTGTTTGTGTTGTCATTGCTTTTTGCTCTCTCTTAAATGTACCTTTCTGCTGTGAGTGATTCAAACATGCATCCATATATTGTTTACCTAATTACTAGGTACTAATTAACCTAAAACGTGTGTAAAATATTTACTGAACGGGTGCTATGTAGACTTCTCTGGCAAAATTTTACATAGCAGTATTGTAATTGCGTTACATAATAAACATGTAAAACTTTACAAACCAGCAGTTAAGTAATTTTTAATTAAATGTTTTAGTGTTCTTATTTGACATGAAAATTAAGTAAAATTTTACTTAACCTGTGTAAAACGTTTTCTGAGTGTAAGTGTTATATTTAGGGGATAGGGGTTTGCAATTTCACCTGCAAGTGTCAATTGAACATCAGTAAGGTGTTGGCTATATTCAACATGCACAAAGTGTAAGAATAGCCAGACATGTGGTGTCACTTCAGCGCTCCCATCAACCGAGTAATAAACACCTTTGAAGTGCTAAATGTAGGGGACTGGGTGTGACAATGACACCTGCAAGTGTTGATAAATTCAACACCAGCGAGGTGTTAGATTTTCAACACTCGGAAAGTGTAAAATTAGCAAGGCGGGTGTTGTCCCTGTACGAGCTAGGCTGAAGTGTAGATATTGACACTTATCGATTACATTTTAACACTCCCTTTTTTTGAGTGTAACTAATTCAAAGTAGGAGACACTAAAGAATCGTCGCGGCCAATATTTGCAGAAGACACAAATGACACACCAGTAGCTGAATTAGACCCTTAACTTGTTCTTCTTTATTAACGAAGGCCATCTTTTAACTAGTATCTTGGCTCCTTCAACCCTTTGCCACTTCCAAAGCTCGACAACAAGCACAACGCATGTAATCCGAACTAATTCTTTTCGGAATCTGAGCTAGATTCAAAGTATACCAAGAAACAGAGTTTGTCGTCGACAAATATTCCAGCTGTGTCCTTTTAGCAAACTTATTATTATCTGAACCAAAACAGAGTGGAGTGTTCTTTGCTTGGGTTTTGTCTGTACGCTGAGCATACTATATGGGCATAGCACCGAATAGGGTTAACATTGCTTGTACATGTTCATTGTGCAGTGGTACAGTATCCCCTCATGGGCTTAATTAGACGCTATGGTTTTCTTTCTACATCACTGCATTAAACTATCACATGCTCGTGTGAGTTTGGTACTCTATCGTATCTTCACTTTGATATTATGTAACATTTTGCAAAGTTAGCACCCCATCATTTAAACTAGGGTCCTCTTTATAGTTCCTAAAATGCGTTATCATATGTTTTTGTTCTACGTGAGAGTAGCTGTAACAATTTGCTCAATATAATTACATGCTGGAACACGGTGTCGCTTATTATGACTGTCTAAGTATACTCCCCTCTAATGTAGAAATCGTAAACAGTAATGATTGTTACTCACCTTATATAAATGAGTCACGGTGAATAAATAACAAATCAGTTCAAATCAGATATGAAATAACACTTCACGCAGAATATCTCTTGAGCAAACTACATGTTATCTGAACAAAAGAAGAATGGTAAGAGCTTGCTGTATGAACTCGTTTTTCTTTCAACGCTGAGCATAGTACGTTAACATAGTGCCAAATTTGGTTAACATTGCTTGTAAATGATCATCGAGCAGTTGTACAAGCCTTTTTACGTCACCGTGGCATTTTTTTCGTACAACACCGTCTTAAATTATAAATAAAGTTAAGTTCGGTGTAAGTTTGGTACTATATCATATATTTGACTATAACAATATGAAAGCGATTCTATGAATTGATGTTAACTGTTAATTTATAGCACCCTCATTTGTGAAATTAAAAGGCTATCGGTCAACATTTTGAACTCACAGGCATGCACGGCCTGTGAGCTTTTGGTATCGATTGGGAGGAATTATCTCGCCAGGTGTGTTAAAATATATCCATTAACTTATTGTTCTCATTATGGTACAGACAGAGTACAGTTTAATGGGAATGTCTTCAATTATGAAGATTTGAGCTTGTTCTGAATGCCCATAACCGCGTATCGGCATACTCATACCTTTAAGCAGTTCTTCCAATCATAATGAATTGATGTACTGCAAAAAAGCATTATGTATCATTCGGATTAGCTTCCTTGCAGTTAAATGAACTCTTAGTTTGTTCAGAAAGTATAAAACCCAATACAATTATAATGATAAACTACTTGATGACGTAACACCGCCTAACCAGAGCTTCAGAGCATAATTTACAAGAGGATTGTACTACAGTAGTGGGTATTCCACAACATTTGTTCTCACTTGTAATTTCTCACGGTCAGTTTTAATGCCTATAGGAACTGGAAATCCCAAATACAGGAATGTTTTCTGCAGTTTCAATTGATGTAAGAATAGTTAAATAATTAAAGTTGCGTATACCACTCTTACCGAAACAAACTATTTCGCTTCCTTTAAGTTACTGACTATATAAATCTCTTTGGTATACCATTGTTTGTTCACACGTATTTATCTACTCTGCCATTCAAAGTTCAGTTTGTCCTCTTTTATTATTATTGTAGAAAGATAGGAGCAGTAACACAGACGGTTTCAGTTGCGGGAATTTTGTTTCCACCCTTACTTTTCAAGGTACACTTTACTAAATTGTTCTGATGGATAACTTAATCATGAGTTAGATCCTGAGTTAGGATTACCAAAACAGCTGTCATGTACCAAACAATCACATGTCTGTATAGTGACACTAAATACATTTCTTAATGATTCCGTAATGAGTTATTAATCTGATTAACTGCTATATGTACTAATGCAAAAAAAAATCGTTAAATTCCCTTCTTTATTTAAGTTATACATTTACTAACACGGAAATGGAACGAGTATTTGGTTTATATCAGCATGGGCGTCAATCCAGGGGGGGACGGGGGGACACGTCCCCCCCACATTTTGATGAGTGGTGGAAACAATATCAAATGTCCCCCCCCCCACACACATTTGGAAAAAGAGTAATGATGTGGCTCTATTTGGTTAGGACTTACACATCTCAGAATTCATATCATCGAATATCACTCAATGTTGCTGAATGGAGAATTCCACCCAGATCTCGTGAGTTGGTACCCTGAGCTCTCCCGACAATCTTAAGCTTAGTCTGCCTTTCTTTCGAGGCCAGTTCCAGTCGTCGTCGGTTGAAGGGTATAGACAAAAATTCAAGTTGATGAATCCAGCGGTACGGGCTATGTTTGGTGAAGTCGAAGCTCTCTTGTGGTCCTCATCGTCTCCTCCGCCAGTTCGACGGAAGCCGAGAGATAATTTAGTGCTTTGAGGCGTTTGAAAACATGGCTACGGAGCACCATGACTCAACATAGGCTGAACCATGTGATGGTGTGCCATATTCACCGAGAACGTCTAGCCCAGTTGAAGCCTGAGGAGTTAGCAGAGAAGTTCGTTGGTTCCTCGGATTACAGACGCCGCATCTTCTGGCGATTCCAGTAGAAAAATAGTGCGCTCCGTCATTATCATAAGAGACAGCATTTCATAGCAAGAGCCAAAGCTTGTACATAGTTGTTGTTTAGTTGTAGATGGTGTTTCAAAGACGGTGCCCGTTCCCTAATATTGGGGAAATGAAATATTCCGTGGCAGCGCATCCCATGTTACCTTGTTGTTGAGTGATACCGGAGTTTACTCCACAGTGAGAACACTGGGTACACGCAGGGACGTCGCTAGAGGGGGTGTGGGGTGTCTCACCCCAAACTTAGTAAAACTGACGATAGTTGGAAAATCGGAGTGCGACAGTCGGAATTTCCGACTGTCGCACTCTAGTTTATCTAGGCCTATTCATTTATTCCTGTGATTGTGCATGACCTAAAAATTGAAAAATTTCGGTCAAAATTTACCTTGAATCTGTCATATTTACCACGTTTTCCTTGCCACTTTAGTGAGAAATTGTATCTCACGATTCTTATACTCCACCGTACAAAACTTCGTATGATTTTGAATACTCCAATCAAAAAATGCCTAATAGAACTACCGTCATAGTACGCTCCGACCAGAATTCACCCGATTACCAGATGCAGATCCACCTATATATCAACCGAGGTAACTTGCGTGAGTACTCCAACGAACAACCACTGATTTATTTGGATGCCTTCATCACTTTAGCCACCACTCACATGGGACCTATTCTAAGTCTAACGATACATGCGCATGTGTGAGGTCCTGAAAACATAATTAAAGTGGTTTGTCTTGCCATCCTTGTTTCAAATTTCATAGAAATGTATTATCGTAGACCTAGCAAAACATTTAAACTGACACAGTCCCGTTGGAAGTGTGTCACGGGTGTTATTAAAAGTCATTGTTGGTTTAACATGCTGGCGTATGACGACTTTGGCCAAATTTGCGCTAAGCTCACTATACGAACTCGGATCTGGGCTGTGCCTAATTAGTTAGTTATTTAAATTATTAATAATGGCGTATGAGGAAATGCACCAATTTTGTGGTACGGCTCCGAGGACGGCAAGTCGAGAAACTCACATGCAGTCGCGGCGGATAGCTTCCTTCGCCTATATGTCCGGGGACATTTTGGGACATCGTTCCTACAGGTTAGGGGTGGGCAACTACGGCCCGCGGGCCACATGCGGCCCGCCAGTGATTTTTTACATCATCACAAAAAACGAACTAGCTGCCTAGAATTTATCTGCACTTATGATGCTGTCAGGTAGGTCTATTATCACCATTAATTATCAATTGGACTGTATTGACATTATGTTTTTGTGAATACAGATTAATACACACACCTATTTCTTGAACGTCCTCGGAAGCAAAGGTTTGAAATCAACAGCAGGTCGTTGGTTAGGTGCGGCCCTGTCAATCTTTCGCTTCTAAAATCAGGCCCATTCATTCAAAAAGGTAGCCCACCCCTGCTGTAGGCCTATATCTGAGGCCCTGGGGTCATTCCTTGACCGACTTGGTGCAATATAATGTGCCCATTTCGAAGTAAATTTATTCACAGATTGTTAGTTGTCATGGGTTCGAACAATTGAGGGGTATTCTATCCTGAAACATATGGCAAAATGGGTCTGGGGTTCCAGTTCGCCGCATCATTTGTCAACTTGCACTGGGTTCTAATGTTCATGTCAATTGGAATCACTAATAAAAGAAATAATCCACCAAAAATGAAGGTTGCATGAACTTTATTGCAGATTTCCCGAGTGACGAATTTGTAATTTTCACCCGAAATCACGCAACTAGATGGCTGCTATCCAGCCTGGCAAGTGCCATCTCCAGCGATCTGGCAGGTAACGAAATCTGAGATTTTCTTGGTACGCTGCGCGCCAACCGATGGTGGCGCTCCGCTTAGATAGTACTTACGGCCGGAATACTCGAATCGATTACGTCCCCCCCCCCCCACTTTTCAAATCGGATTGACGCCCCTGTATATCAGTAATTACCTATTTTGTTTGAGGCTTAAAGTATACTTGTTTGCTGTCCCTACTTTTTGTATTCCTGTTTGGTTGTGGTTCATTGAATATTATGTTTTATCTGACTATGTTTGAGAAATAGAGGAGGGGGGGGGGCAGGGGAAACCAGCGACAACATAGCTATTTGCTGCATGCCTGTTATGATATGTTGGGGGTACAGATGCTATCTAATAATGTACCATAAAAAAGGCCTGTCCTGTGCGTTCACTAAGAGCATTGCTTTGCGTGTGCTTGACAGTGCACTTCAGAATTCCATTATCTGGTCTCTAAAAAAGTAATAAGCGCCATGCATCGAACTCCTACCCCATTTGTCTGGCTTCCCATGGTTCGATTTTTGCCCGCTCATGCTTGTTTATATAAAGCTATCAACTTCAAACAAACAGCGATAAGAATTAACCTCTGTACTGTATACATCACAAGATCGGGTTTCAGTTTTACTTTAAAGGCAGACCTCAAGGGTTGGCAGGCATGTAAATATATATTTATAGCTATTGAACTATTGGTGTGTTATATGATAAGACCTGTATTATTTTTTTTAACAGAAAATGGTTAGAACGACGAAGACGTTAACATTATTATCTATGATCATGATAGGGTTTAATGCAATGATGCCAAATATGTTCAAAGGTAAAATATGATTTGAACACATAGTTTTATGCCGTTATATTGAAGACATGGTCACATCATATCGGCGTAAGCATATTACAACACAGCACTAATTGCAGTGATAACTTAGAACGTTCACCTCCGTTTTCTGTCGGAGTATGGCAAAATGATAGAAAATTTGTTTAAGGCTTTGTTAACATAGCTCGAAAATGTCGTAACAAGTGTTTTGAGTTGTTAATCGCAAAAAAAGGTATGGGTATTGATATAGTTCCTCAACAACCTATAAGACAGTACTCACTAATTCAATCAAGTATGAGAGATTAAGGAATCGTCATGGCCGACATTTTCAACAGACTGGTTCTTCAAATGACACACCGGTATATAAATTAGACCCTATACTGGTTTTTCCTTATAACTAAGGCCATCTTTTAACTAACTTGACTCCTTCAACCCTTTTGCCACTTCCACAGCTCGACTACAAGCAAAACGCATGGAATCCGAACTAATCCTTTTCGGAATCTGAGCTAGATTCACAGGATACCAAGAAACAGTCCTTAGGCGACATATATCACACCTATGTCCTTTGAGCGAACTACATATTTTATGAACAAAAAAAGAACTTGTTGTATGAACTTTTTTACGCTGAGCATAGTATGTACGCATAGTACCGACTAGGGTTAACATTGCTTGTAATTGCTTGTTCATCGCAGCGCTTGAAAAGCATCTCCGCGTGAGCTTAATTTCTACTGAAACATTTAATTGTACAGCACCGTGTTTATTACTGCAGGGTCGTGTAAAGTTTGGTACCCTATCATATATTTCACTATGATATTATGTAAATTACTTGCACCATCGCTCAACGTTAGCACCCCATCATTCATACCAGGGTCCTTTTTAGCGTTCCACAAATGCGTTATCAACTGTTTTTGTTCTACGTGATTGTTGTAAGTGTTGTATATGCTAAATATTAATGCATGCTGAACCGCGCTGTCACCTATGTTGTCTTTCCTATTGTTTATCACATGTTAAGTACTATCTAGCTAATAAACCTATACTCCCCTCTCACTCCCACTCACCAATAAGCATTGTTACTTACCTTGCATAAAGAAATCATGGTTAATAAATATGATCAGTTATAAAGTATCACGTCGTGTAAGATACTTCAGAAAGTTAAACCTCATTGTCAATGCATTCTGAGAATCTATTATGAATTTTTTTGCCAAAACAATACCTCGTCAATGTGTAGGTGGCAGTTGTGTTGAAATGATTCTATCTTTCGCTTTTTGTTTAATTGTCCTCGGTTATGCTTCCCATTCTTCGAATTGTATGTACATTTAATTAGTGTCAGATCTGTTTTTCTTTTGTTTTTCTGTTGAGAAGAATGATAAGGACTTCAAGTGTTTTATTTTGAGCTTTGAATGGACTTTGTTTCGATTGTTCTTATAACAGAATCAAACTGAAAGTTATGACAATTACCTTATATTACAAAAAATAATTTCCCACCATAGAGAAATGCCATTAGAAAGAAAACCCATATAATTAAGTTTGAAATTTCCTCACAATGAATTCCTGTTTGGTGTTTATAGTGAAACGTAATCATCGGCGTATCAAGGGCGCCTATTCTGACATGGAACTCAGTAGTAAGGAGTTTGACATATCTGGGTAACTTCACTACGATGACAGATGAACTGGTTATTGAAATGGTGTTGTTATGATACATGTTGAGTTAACCCTGAGTTCTTCACGTTAAATATTAGTAAAGTAGGAGCGTAAAGAATGATTTTGGATTCATTTGTGATTAGCCTAAAACATTGTATATCTGGCCTAAACCACTGCATATCTGTGTAATTGTGATAACAGATGTAATATGTCAGCGACCTTTTGTTAAAGTCAGTGGGCTACCTAGCTTAGCACATCTGCTTCCAAGTAACCATCTGGAAACATGTCACATTAAAAAACTTTATTTACCAATTTACAATGTCGAATGGGCCCGTTACAGATACGAAAACAAGATCATTGCTTCATTTATTAAAACTGATTGCGTAAAACAATGGACTGTTAAAACATTTGTTGTTGGACGTTGACATTCGTGTATTTATGCTAGCGTGCTGTCTACAAGCATCGTTTCAAACAAAGTAAAGTATTTGTAGGTAGTTTCATAACTTTTTGGGTGGGGTAAAAGAAAATGACGTTGTTCACTATAAGTTGCTATGCAATATCCTATAAATCATTAATTCGTACAGTGTATTTTATTTATTTTCATTTATCAAACAAGCTATGAGCGAATTTCGAAAATAGCACCTTCAAAATGCTATTCCATTCGACGCGAGAGTCAGAAAAGAAAGTTTGAACGACAAAGTGAAGATTATTCTTAGTTATATGTTATCTATTTTTATTGATACAATAAATACTCCCACCACCTCGATGACTTCCCAACACCGTTATCATTTACAATATCCGTTATATTCTTCCTCATCTTGCCACCCGCTGTCTGAGTGTTGAAGGGGACATCCTGAATAGGTAGTTTATTTTACACCCGTAACGTAAAGTGAAGAAACACATAAATTGGCTATGTATAGTGCTTGTTAGGTCGTACGAATGATACGAGGGTTTTTTACTTACTTTGGGAGAGGTGTTGGAGAATCAAAAAAATTATAACCATCTGGACGACATCTTAACCACCTCCTTTAGTTTGCCTACCTAGTAAACCTCCAGATGATCATTTAGAGATTTTATAGTCTGGTACAACAATTAGAAACTTTAGATTGAGTTTTGTAAGGCAAATGTTGTATAGACACTTACTCTGCACCATGATGAGGACACATCTGGTGGCGTATTAAGCGTAATAAGCTATAGTAGTTGGAAAAATGATTGAAAAAAGAAGCTTAACAACTTGATCCCTGGATATTAGTTGGGCACATGTTCCGGGTTACAATTTCCCAGAGGTCATGAAAAATAACCGTGATTTAATAATTTAAGTCAGTCTAAAATCACGATTACGGCACATTGGTGAACGAGGCTACTGAATAATCACTAAGCGACTGTTTTGAAAATTAACAGATTGTGGGGGGAAAGCTGTTGTAGATATCTACGTATTGGAGTTTGAATATAAACGTCTTTGTATCCAAGGAACATACGGTGAAACGAATGGTCTAAAACTAGATCGCTGGATTATATTCTGCGCTTGTTCTAATACATCCGCAGCGTTTAGCGCTTTTTGAAAATTATATATGTGATAATGACTGTGATAATGTAAGTATCCTGAGATTAATTTATAAGCAGTATGTTGCCTAGTTGTTTTTGTATTAAAAAGAAAAACAATGTTTTATACTTTTTCTATTTAATTTTCCTTCTCAATTTTTGGTTAACGTTAATCACATATACCGTGCGACGGATTTTCGGACAAGTGAGGGAACTGTTAGAACCGATTGTAGCCTCGGACGAAGATTCACGAAGGACCTAATTTCAAATTAAATGAATATTGAAAATATCTATGGTATTTGCAGGAGCAAAGTTTTGGGTATGTAAATTAGATAAGACCCAATGTAGCCTTGGACGAGTTGCGAAAGTATGATAATCTGTATAGCTTCATTCTAATATCATGTCGTTACGTAGTTTGTCTGGCAACGATTTGGAAAGAGTGATGGTAGGTAAATTATATAAGAACCGAAGTATTTTCAGACGCGTTTCGAAAGTAAGATAATCTGTATAGCTTCATACTAATAATATGTCGTTACGTAATTTGTGTGTGAATGTAATGTACATGGTCTACTTAAGTGTACAGAAGCGGGCTGGTTGCAATAATAGAGGTCATATATCACTGTGTATATGGTAACAGAAGTCGTAATCAAAGTTAAATATGTCGATTCTGCATGCCTTAATAAGAAGTAATATTTACACCCGGGGAACAGAAAGTATAGTAGTTTGAAACAATTAGACATGTTTTTCATTACATTTTACAGGTGGGAGGCAAATTTACCTCACACTACATGCTATACTCATAACATGGACTCTAAGTTATGAAGAAAAAGCAGACTTATATTCAACAAAAACCTAACGTTTTGAGTAACGGTGTATCTACCAACCTTTAGATATTTAGTTCTCATAACACATTTGTCTTGTTGTCGTTGATGTATAGGTCACTTGATATTATGATTCACGACTACAACAATCATTTACTTGCGTCATAGCCTGACTGACCTAGTGTAGAAAAATGGTCTTTCTAACGCAGTTGTTGACTCAGGTTCAGGAACTGATCCCAGAATTGTTGAGTTGTCCTTCACGGGTGAACAAGCGGTTCCACCGGTGGAAGTGTTAAGTATCTTAAAGAGCAAGGGTGTTGTAGAGCCTGGAGAGGTTGATGCTTCGCAAGCTCTCCAGAGTCGTAATACGCACACTTTACGTTTTACCAGTTACGTAGACCGGCAGAAGGGTATCACGTTGCTCAGTAATGTCGACGGATTCACAGTTACTCCATACGAGCGATCAGTATGGGTAACTCTCATCCACGTAGGATAAGAGGTGCGGCAGGATCTCAACGCTACTGTTTTAGGTCGGCTTGGGGCTGTCAAGGCTGCCAAATGTGCTCCTACGCACAGGCCTCTGGGGTTATGAATGGCCACCGGCAGTTTTGGATCCACCTAAAACAGGACATTCCCCCTTGATGTTTATTGCCAGACATAAAACCTACGTGTAGTATCCCGGTCAGCCTCGTACCTTTCTCAGGTGTGAGTAGACCGGACACGAGGCACGACAACGCGGCTTGCGCAAACGGGGTTGTGTGCTCTTATGTAGGAAGGAGGGCCATATGTTTAGCGAATGTCCATCATCTTATGTCGCTATGACAAAGGGTGGGGGTTAAGCAAATGCGTCAAGTTCTAACGCACCTACTGCCTCGGAGGTAGCCTCGCTTGAGAAGGGAAAAGCCGGTGAGACTCCATCCTCCCTCGTAGGTGCAGAACCCAACCCCGTGTCGACAACGCCTTCACCAGATCATGAGGTGGACATGGGGTCTCCACCAGCTTGCCCAACACCCTCTAATTGCGTCCCCATTTAGGCTCCAGCACCACCATATCTAGATCTCTCTGATGGCCTATACACTTTTAGTTGCGACTTTGAACGTGAACGACTTTGAACAAGAAACACATATAATGGAAGAAGATGTCCCTCTATGGGCTTATGAGATGGGTGGTGGGCTGCATGCTTCGTTTGGTTTGTCTTCATCCAGTAGCACTGTCATTCTTCTGTCACATTGTCGCGGGTCGATGAAAGTCGGAGGTCATAAATAACGGATTGAGAACAGGAAATGCCGAGTTTCAGTGGAGTTAGTTTATTCACCGGAATATAAAGGTGTATGATACAGAAAAACAGGAAAACCCTGAAAATACAAAATGCTTTCCTTGCAAACATCGGGTCGATACACTAACATAATTTAACTTACTCAATATCGCATTACACAATATTACACAATAACTAACATAAAAGAAACGTGAACTCACGGGATAATGAACTGGCGTTCGCCCGGTTTTGCCTGGGTAGCTCAGCGGTGATACATTTGAGAGTAGCCTATGGCTGACGAGTCGGTTACGAACCTCGGGGACGCAAAGCAGTGCAGTTAATATCATACTTCTTGGACACACGAAGTAGCCCAAGTATACATTACAGGTTGGGAACACGAAGTATCCCACGTACAACAAGAATTGGGCACACACAGTAACCCAGTTGAGAATACAGGTTGGGAACACGAAGTAACCCACGTACAACAAGAATTGGACATACGACATTAACCAATTGCTAGCTTGCAGAGAACCACACCGCCCTATTTCTAGACAGCATGCTAACACAATAGCCCGCATAACTAAAACATTCCTTAATACCACATGCCATTGATAGGCAAATATATGCATATACCTCGCATGGACACCGGCCTTGTGCCAAGAAAACCTTTAGCGTAGAAAATGAATGTACATTTATCACAGGGTAGTCTTCACCCAAACAGATATATATTGACGTGACCTGAAATATCTTAAACGATACCTGACCTGTGACACGTCCCCCTTCTTTAGGAAGATGCTTCATCTTCCCGGCAAATTTACAAATTGGGACCACAATGTGTTCCTTTAACGAAATCAGAATGTACAAACTTAGGAGTGCGCTTCAAGCAGTACGCCTCCTCGGAAAGTCAGCCAGTGCACCTGCTAAGAAAATCAGCACCATGATTTTCTGAACCCTTAATGGCTTTTACTACAAACCTGAACGGTTGTAAACACAGCGCCCACCGCATTGCCCTACTATCCTTAACCATAGATTTTGTAATATATGCTAGCGGATGATGATCCGTTTCAAGTACAAAGTCTACTCCGTACAGATACGCTTGGAACTTTTGCACAGCCCACACGAGAGCCAGGCATTCTTTCTCGATAGTAGAGTAAGTAACCTCCCTATGTTGTAATATACGGCTCGCATAAGAAATGGGGTGTTTTACGCCGGCCTCTTGCTGCATTAGCACAGCGGCTATCTCGATGTCCGACGCGTCTGTTAATATAAACGGCTTTGTAAAATATGGTAATCTAAGAATAGGTGCAGTCTCCAGTCTGCGCTTTAGCGTTTCAAACGCCCTACTTTGCGGCTAGCGCCATTCAACCTTATTTGACATTGACAATTACGTTAGGTCAGTGAGAGGGGCGGCAATGGCCGAAAAATTAGGAATGAACTTGTTGTAATAGCCAACTAGACCTAAAAAATGACCTAACTTCCTTCTTCGTCCTCGGGACGTTAGCACCCAAGGCCTTAGTCACCGTCTCGAGCCTCGGCTTCAGTAATCCACCTCCAACCATGTGGCCTAAAAACTCTACAGAGGGTTGCCCAAAAAAACATTTAGTTGGGTGCGCTGTGAGACCCGCGGCGCGTAGCCTCTAAAATACCCTCCGCACTAGCTCAACATGGCTTTGCCAGTCTGCCGTATACACAAGTATATCATCGATGTAGTTCACAACGTTAGGCAAGCCGCTTAGTAATGTTCGCATCATGCGCGTAAACACAGCTGACGCATTAATAACACCAAATGGCATTACCTTACATTGGTACAAGCCGTGATGGGTCACGAAGGCAGTCTTTCAGCGGTCATCCCGCGCGATGGGATTTTGCCAATATCCCTTCGTAAGGTCAATTTTTGTGAACACCTTACCTCCGGCAATCTTAGCCATTAGAGTGTCTGTGCACGGAATTGGCTCTGGATCGAATAACGCGATCCGGTTTAACTTCCGGAAGTTGATGCAGAAGCGATTAGTGCCATCCTTTTCCTAACTAGGACTATAGGAGAAGCGTACGCAGACTCTGACGGCTCGATAACACCTAACTTGAGCATGGTCTCTACCTCCCTTTCAACCGCTGCTTGCGCACTAACTGGTAGCGGGTATGCCTTACTTCTCACTGCGTCCTGTGATGAAAGAGGTAATGTATATTGAATAAGATTATTGACACCCGGTCTATCAGTTAGTACATCATGATATTGAAATAACAACTGTGCCATTTCGCTTCGCTGGGTACCGCTCAGCTCGTTACCTATGTGAGCCTCCCGAACCGTTTCACTCGCTTCATTAGGTGGCATGACCATTTCTAACCCCCCCCCCTCCCCTCGCCGCTATGTGTGTCGTTCTGCTCAAACATTACACACGCACCGGCACTTTTGAGGATCGCCCCGGCCGATGCTACTTCGGCGCGATCAGCAATTTCACGCCGATCCACGTACCTCTTAAGTAGGTTCGCTTGGAAAGTCTTATCCTTTCCTTTTACCTCAAGCCTGTAGTCGTTTCTTCCAACCTTACTTTTAACCACGAATGGCCCTCGCCACTGCATTGTCAACTTATTATTGTCGGTCAGCAACAATATCAGTACCTTATCGTTTGGGTTGAACTTTCTGTCTCTAGTTCTTGCATCATAATACCTTTTATGTCTAGGAGAAGCTTTACTCAACTCTTCCTGAGCAACTCTGCAGATCTGCTCCAATCTATTCCTCAAGTCGACCACATATTGATAAGTGGTTTTGACCTCTTCCTCTCCAAGATCACCGGTCCACAACTCCCTCAAAATACTTACTGGACCTCTGACGGTCCTACCATAGAGCAGTTTGAATGGGGAGAAACCAAGTGTTTCCTGAGGGACCTCCCTATACGCAAAAGGCACTGTAGGTAAAAATTTATCCAAATCTGTTGGTCTCTCCGCGCACAGCCTTTTAATCATTCTTTTGAGGGTTCCGTTGAATATCTATACCACGTCGTTACACGTAGGGTGGTTGGATGACGTTGTTAGCTGTTTAATGCGCAACAAGCGGCTGATCTCGTGCATGAGGTCCGCCGTAAACTGGCTACCCAATGTCCGTTAGAATTTCGTTGGGAATCCCTACTCTGCTGAAAATTTCCAAAAGTGCTCCTGCCACGCGTTCGGTCTCTATGCTAGGAAGCGCCGCGGCTTCGGGAAACCTAGTTGCGTAATCAACCAGTGTGAGCATATATCTATTTCTGCGATCGGTAATTGGAGCGAGGGGCCCTACTAAGTCTATCGCGACTCTATTAAAAGGTGTATCAATAAGAAGCATTTCCCAGGAGGACCCTAGGTACAGATACTTTGGACACCGTTCTTTGACAAATGTCACACGAAACGCAGAACAGCTTAACGTCGCGCTGAACACCCGGCCAATAGAAGGTACTCGTCACCCTATCAGCGGTTTCTTTGCCCCTAGATGACTTGAGAAGGGAGCGTCGTGCGCTACGCTCATGACACTGTCACGAAGAATTTTTTGAACAATCACTTGATTAAATTCTCTCCCATTTTCAACGTTGCCACTTTTGAATTTCCTCAACAGTGTCCCCTTAGAAACTTTGTACTTTACCTCAATACCCCCTTGCGATATCTTACCTCACCGTTCTTTGCCAACTTGTAAAACTTAGCAAATTCTTGCTCATCTTGCTGAGCCTTAGACAACTCCTTCCTATCGATGACCACGCCGACTGCCCCATTACATTTAAGCCGCTGTAACGGACGTTCCTGCCTTATCTTCTGTGCGCGCGTCTTTACAGCTCCCACTAACACTTCCACTTCCCTAACTGTTGACTGCTGCCAGCATGGATCTGGATTGTTCGCATCCCTAGCGCCTTCTATGTTCCCGATAAACAGACCGTGCAAGGGGCTGTCTACCAACAACGCATTTACCTCTCCGACGAAATAGGGTGTGTCGATCTTAATTCTAGCAGCAGGAAGCCACAGTTCTGTGCTGTCCAGCAACTTCAATGGTCGTACCTGCCCTGTGAACTCCAACTTTCCGACAAACTTCCTACTAATTATTACTGTGTTACATCCGGTATCCCTCACCACCTCGACATTGTGTTCTCTTACGTAACCCACGCGTATTGGCACGCCCACGTCCCTGGCTTTAACCGCGCCCGCCTCTAGTTTAACTTGACCTGCTTCACCATATTCAGCCAAAATACTTTCGCCCGCGGCCACCGTTTTTTCAACCCTTTCAGCTTCCGCACTAGCCCCCCTCCCAAAGCTACTATGTCTCCTTTCCTGAAGGTCGGGCTTGGGTTTCCTAAAGTCCCTTGAAACATTACCTGGTTGCCCACAGTTGAAACGCTTTCTGTTTCTATTTCAATCCCTTTCCTTTATCTGTTGCCCAGCAAGACTACTCTTTTGACTATTGTCCTTGACACTGCCCATTTCTTACCTTTTACCGTGAGCCTCTACATACTGATCCGCCAGTACAGCACACTTTCACAAGTCTTCGGGATTTCGTTCTTTCAAAAATACCCTCAGATCTTTATGAAAATTTTTATAAAACTGCTCAGTTATTATCAATTCCTTTAAATTTTCATACGTTAATTTGCAATTACTGAGTTCAACCAATCTTGTCAAGTGCCCCGACAGCCTATGCATCAACTGAACATATGTTTCTGTTGATTCAGGTCAAGAACTCCTAAACCTTCGCCTGAACCCGTTTGCATTCATATAATAAGCCTTCAGGAGGGCAGCTTTAAGCTTGTCAAAATCTTCACAATCGTTATCTGATATCCTTGTATAAATGTCTAATGCTTTACCCGTAATCACCGTGCTAAGGAGTAACGCCCATTCCTGCTTGGGGTGACCCATGGCGGTGGCACACCGCTCAAAACGTTTCAAGTAAAAATCAATGTTATCTACACGATCGTCAAAATTTGGTATCTTAGGGCAAAAGGCCTTAGTATGAGGCGCTTTTTCCTTTCCCGTAAATTTAATTTTAGCCTCCTCTTGAACCTTCTTCAGCTCCATCTCTAACACCTCCTTTTGGGGCTCTCTCTCTACCCTCCTTTCCTCCCTGGCCTGGTTCTCCCTTTCTTTGGGGAATTCTAACAAATCTTTCCCCTCGAGACCAAAGTCTTTGCCTAACTCTACATATTTCTGAAAATCACCCATAGTCAGATTAGGGAAAGCTGGCCGACCTGTGACCTATGACTTAGCGGCTGACGCCCACCCCCCCCCCTACCAAGAAAAAGTCTATGTGTGCAGCCCTCCTTACTTGAGCAATCACGAAAGATTCTTAAATATAACAATTATGAGTAGCGTAGTAACTGTATAGCTATTATTGTAGTAATTATATCAATACAATGCTCGTACCGGTATGATGGAGTTTCCGGTCGCTGAGGTGAGTCCGTTTTACTTTACTTGTCGGCTACTCAGCGTGACTGCGGCGTTTATAGACAGTCTTCTACAGCAGGCATTCGTGTGGTCCCCTGTCGTACGGGAGATGCTACGATGAGCTTGTGGCCTTCATACTTTCCCGGACAGGCCCCCAGATGTCGCGGGTCGATGAAAGTCGGAGGACGCACATAACGGATTGAGAACAGGAGTTGCCGAGTTTCAGTGGAGTGAGTTTATTCACCAAATTACAGGTGTATGATACAGAAAAAACAGGAAAACCCTGAAAATATGAAAATAAAAAATGCTTTCCTTGCAAACATCGGGTCGATACACTAACATAATTGAACTTACTCAATAGCACATTACACAATATTACACAATAACTAACATAAAAGAAACGTGAACTTACGGGATAATGAACTGGCGTTCGCCCGGTTTTGCCTGGGTAGCTCAGCGGTGATACATTTGAGAGTAGCCTATGGCTGACGAGTCGGTTACGAACCTCGGGGACGCAAAGCAGTGCAGTTAATATCATACTTCTTGG
>JAIPMN010035518.1:0-12588 GCA_020650975.1 Apostichopus californicus
AAATAAACAGTCATGGGATCTACGAGAAACCTCATGAAATCCACAGCAGTGCTAAAGACGGGAAAGGTTTATTCCGTGGAATGCTGTGCAATTTTGCAGTTCAAACACTGCAGCTGCTCCAACACTGTTGCAGTAACAATTAACCGTTGAAGTTTGAACACTGCTGCAGTTCTAAACCTATTTGAAGTTTGGTGCACTGTTGCTGAGCAAACAGCATTGCAAGTATGAACACTGTTACTCTTTGAACACTGTTGCAGAACTTTGCAACAATGTTGAAAATTGATAGCTCCTATAGTTGCTCTTTGACTGTTGAAGCCTAGTTCACTGTTGTTATTAAAAAACTGTGTTGATTTTGAAGAAAAAAGACTGATGCGCTAAAGGAATGTCAAAGTTTGAACACTGTTGCTATTTTAACCACTGTTTGCATTTGAACATTACTGTCGCTGCAACACTGTCAAACTTTGAATGCTGTTAAAGTTTAGAAAGCCAGAGTCCATTATAAATGGAAGTTGAGTGAGACATAACACTTTGTACTGTGAGCAGATTTATGCTCACCCAGGCACACAATTGGAACTGCATTCCTTGTCCAGTGAACCAATTTGCATGTTTATAGTAAACCTGGCACTGACCATTTGTTCTGATCATCATTGGTTAAACTGGGTGATTAACGTTTATAACTTTTGGTTGATTAAATATTTTAACGACAAAAAGCATAGCAATGATTCTTCCTGTTGAGAATCCTCTTTCTCTTTTCTTGTTTTCGTAAACATTGTCCAACACTGATTTGCAAATACGAGTCTCATCAATGCAAACCTTAACTTTTCTTGTAAGAGTAAAAAAAGTAAGTCCTTATCTAGGTTCAATGAAATTCCAACAAATGTATTTCATTCCATCTCTACGAGCATTGATGCGTTGATGGATCGTCCCAGTGATTTTCAGTTCATGTTTAAAAGACATATACAGTACTAACAGATGATGTACTTGCAATATCAGAAAATGGTTTCACAAAGTCCTCATCTGTGTCTAATTTGGATCTGTAACGCCAGCAATTACCAAACGTTGATGCATAAAGGATCCTGCTAGGGTTTTCCCATCCATGATACTCAATATCTGTATTGAGAATGGCATATTAATGGACTCGCAAAATCTGATGAAACAGAACTATTCAATGCCGCACCTCGTTGGGTCCGTAAGTACAGCAGGTCACTGACACCTGTGCATCAACTTATCATTCTTAGATTTTACAAAATTCTACAAAATGCATGACATTCTGTCTTCCAAATTGTACCTTCTACCTGCTGGCCATATTTACAATAATCTAAACAAGACCTTAACTAGACTTAACTATCAAAATGCAGGAATTACACAATGGTTACATCATTTCTTATCCATGCATACCCACCATAAGGCAGGAATAACACCAAACCTCTCACCCTCCCCCCCCCCACCTCCCCCCTGCCAAACATCTTTTCTCTGTGGTTTCATACCTTTGAAAACAACTAAGGCTAAACAAATCTTACTCCTCACACAAATAAGCAGAGTGCTCTTGATGTGCACGAGCATGAACAAGGCATCACATCACCACACCTACCATCAGATCATTTATTTTATGTCATTTTGTATCTACTCATGTCATACACACCATTCATAATGCTGTAGAGATGACTGGCACTTTCAGCAAACTTCTTGAAGATCCCTGGGTAGTTTGAGACTAGAACTGTGCTTGAGGCAGTGCTGGCTGAGGCTAACAGGGAGACGTAAGACTCCAGTGCTACCAGGGCAGAAGCCATCTTTTTGAAGGAGGAATGTACGTCCATGTTACGAGATTCAAGTGTTTGAGGGCAAGAGGAGATGGCGCATTCCTCCTCCAAACTGAAATGTTAACAAAACATGTGAAATTTAGTCAGCAAAAAAAACATTTAAAGGAAACTAGCACAAAGTAAAGATTCTATTATGTTTTGACTTTTAGCTGCTGTGTGAGTTTCATCGAAAGTGTACAAAGAATGCAGAAAGCTGTATAACATTCATCAATTGACCTCTGCCTATTAACAATAAGTTCTGCCTTTTTAAAAACAGGAAACACATCTTATTAAAGAAGTCATTATCTCCATTCGAAGGTCAAATGAAACAGAATAAGATAAAGAATAAATATTTAAGTTGTACTAATAGCTGGTGTGATCAGTTTCAATGAAACTGTGAAAAGAATGAAGAAAGCTGTATTATATTTTTCGCCTATCTAAAACAGGAAGCACATCTTAAATACTAAATATAGAAATGAAGTACCACATGGATAATGACTTGTTTTCCATAATTTATCACACATCATGCTAACTGGCTCTATGATGAACCATCCTTCTCATTCCTCCCTTCCACTAGTTCATTTCATTTTCATTTATTTATTTCCAGTATAAATATAAATATTTATAAACAGGACATCAAAAGTGAGTATGTAACAAGAAAAAATTATTTTAAAATGTTAGTGTACAAAAAACGAAAACAAAAAATATATATATATACAAAACGTACAAGTGCAGCTGTCTACAATAAATGATCCAGATTACCATTTTGTAAATAAATAGCAGCACGATAAATAAAACTATTTCGATACACATTAATTCTGAATTTTGGTGTTATTGCTTTGTTTCTCAAATTATACCTAGTAGTTTCTCAAAGTAGAGAGTTAAGTTCTGTATGCAAAGAATGTCTGTCATTTCTCTGTATGCAATTTACACTTCTAATGCACTCATTTTTAGCAGCATTATTTACAGTACTCATAAGAAAGTTCAAATCACCTCGTTAAAAGTCACCTCTGTCACTCCACTTCACATATGGATGCGGAAGTGATGAGTGGGACCCTTACACAAGCCAACTGGTGCGTGAACTGATTCTAGATTGACTTACCTTAGAAGTTGGTACGGCAAGATTGTCTCATGGTATCTCACATATTTACTAAAGTTGGCTGCAACTTCTCCTAACTCCACAGCAGTTTCCTACCGAAGAAATCGAAAGTAAAATGATCAAGAGTTGGTTCTTAATTCACAACAATCTAACTTCTGAGACATTAGGAGTTAAATACAAATGTCTTTAGTTCAGCATGTACACGGTACTCACCAGAGATAGTGCGTGTAAACGGTCATACTGATTGCCAGCAACATAATTTACCTCATTAATTACTTCATCAATAAATTCATTAGGCACTTATTTTACTGTTTGTGCAGTTAATGTAAATTATTTAATTCCTCAGATCTGAAGGGCCAGAACATACTGTACCATCTGGACTAATAATATGTTATGTTTTCCAAAAGACAACCTGCAGTACTTTATCATATCACACATCAGTCTTGCCTTGACTTTGCTCACATTCAATAAAAAATCCAAAAATCCATCTTGATGAGTTATGTTTCATTAATGAAGTAACATTTCAATCTGTTTTATTCTCCAAATTGTCAGTTTCCAATATGCTTTCTTCTTGACTGTGATTAATATTACTGCCAAAAAAAGGTGTCTAGCTAACAAAATTCTACAAACAGAAAGGTATTACTAAATATTTGATCTTTACGCTCATTTGATGAAAAACAAAAATAATTGGAAAACTCAAAGTTTGCTGAATATTGCCAAACAAGTGGAAACACATTTTTTTCTTTTCGCACAGAACATTACTTAAAATAAGATCATAATTGCACCTAACCCTGCACCTGTCCCAAGCCCCTCCACCCTGTCCCCTCTGCCCTTCCCCTACCAAGTTCCCCTCCCCTCCTCCCTTCCACCTTCTCACATAGATTCAAAGCTCACCAGAGTTGTTAAGGTATCATCGTTGATGCTATTGTAGAAACTCCTAAAAGCTTTTTCTATTGGCCGTAAGTGAGCAGCGTTCTCGTGGAGATGATTGCAAAACTGAGGTAAGAGTTAATAAAAAAACAAGAAGGAAAGAATAAACATACCTGCGACAATGTTAACAATGATAATAATAACAATATTGAGGATTTATAAAAGCGCAGACATATCCACCGATAACGGTGCTCAAGGCAAATCACAATATTACCCTGGTGAATGATAACCTGTCAAACATAGAGACAATCCCTCCACATGGCAGCAGCTAAACAGCACCCAACTGACAGTTGATCTCACAGGTCCCCATCTATACACCTGGGTGCAGAGAGGCAATCGAGATAAAGTGCCTTGCCCAAGGACACAATGTAACGATCTAGCCAGGACTCGAACCTGCAATCCTTAGATCACAAGTCCACTGCCTTAACCAGTTGACCACAGTGCTCTCGCTGTTACAGAAACAAATGTAGCAGTTGAGTGAACTTACAGATCTTATGTGAAACACATGTCCATGAACCATGTGATAAATGTAACAATTCCATTTATTTCAACAAATTGAACAAAATTTGTCAGCCACTTTTTTTCCCGTTACAGATACTTAAAACAAACTGTTGGGTATTTTTGTTTTTTTTTAGCTATGTATTTATCACCTAGATAGAATTCAATAATGAACACTTATTAACATTTACTATATGTCATGTAGATTGTTTTAGACTATGAACTAACCCCTATCTGTTTAATGAATTCCCAAATGCAAATATGTTGGGTGGAAAAAGACCCTTTCAAATGAATCAAAGATGTTTGTGTCGAACTGTCTAAACACACAAGATGTATTAAGGAACATCTTGTACATTGTAGAGCCTCTTTTGTACGATGTTAGTTTTACTCAGCAAAGACCTCAGCCAGCAACTGCTTTTTTAAATCCCTTAACTTTTTTAAATCACTTAACAATTAAATACTCTCAAATCCAATAGGGTAGTTTAACAAGGTAACAAACATCTTATAAAGATATAAGAATCTTTATTGACCATAAAAGGAATTGGCAAGTCCTTGAATTGGCACAGTTACGAGAACACTAAAATATAAAAGTAAATTATTGGATTCAAGACAAAGAATAATTGAAACATTAGAATATCTGAAGGTCGGAGAGCCTGGATGATCTAGAGGTTGTTATCCAGAGGTTAAAATCAAAACATCAGTCCCTCTAACATTTGCATCTCTTTATACGTGTATATTGTTATCACTTAACTACCCAACATCAAATTAATCTCTTTCATATCTTCCCAAAGCAATCTACATCCGGAATACTCACTTTTTGGTTGATTTCGCTGATGGGTACGCCTGTGCTTGCATCTATAGGATATATTTTGCATCTCTGTTCAGTGTATGTGTGAAAGTTGGAAAGTCCAGCACAGAGTTCCTTGACCATGGTCAAAGCTTGTCCAACTAACGTTTTGGTTTTTTTCTGCAAACGAGTGACAGGATAGTTTGTCTGGTTTTGTTAAAGTTTCCTAAAACGTTTCTCGAAAAGGTGAATGTACTTGTACTTAAATCTTTCGGAAGTAAAAATTGAATCTGATAGAAATGATCAAGGACACTAGAACTGGGGAACCCTGAGAGGGTCAGAGCCTGAGCCCCACCCATTCAGCACTCCCAATATATTTTTCTTGTAAGGGGGGGGTGGGGGTGGGTGTGGTTCTTTTAGATTTTCATATAAATCTGTGAAATGAGATTGATCGAAGGACTATGCCAAACATACAATTATAACAAAACCAAATATTACCTGGTGTTTGCGGTCGTGCGTTGGAACATTAAAACTGTTCAATTCATTGAGACCTGTGGGATGTTAAGTGAAGATGCCATTAGTTTAATGCATGTGGTATGTTTGCAAAAACATTGACAATTGATGAAGAAGATTTGAAGACAACAAGATACATTTTGACCTGAAGTCTTAACAAATAATCCACTTCATTAGTAGTCAAGGCTCACCCGTCACTATCTGGACAGAAGGCATAGCATATCCATCACTATCCATAGTGGTCACACTCTGTAGTACGTGGTGGTGCCAACCAAGGTCTCATCTCACTTTTTTGTTGTTACATTGGGTCTAACTTTTCCTGATTAATATGTCCTAGTAATAAACCTTTTGTGTTTTGTTTTTAAAAAAGTTTGTGTTTTTCCAAATATACTAATTTTGAAAGCTTTTTATGTGTTTTTTATGTGTTTTTATACTTAGACTAATTCCAAATGATTGTCAGAACATCTGTTTGTCTAATAGACATCTGGACATTAAAACTTTTGTCTAGTATTTTCTAAGAGTTGCAACTACACTCAGAAGTGGTTCCACTTTGATCCCTTCTACTCTAGTATTTCACATCAGTGGATAGTTTACACTTATACATATTCCAAAATGATTGTCAGAACACTTTTCTCTGATAAATGTCTAGACGTTTTAAACTTGTGTCTAGCTGTCTCTAAGAGTTGCAACTCCACTCAGTAGTGGTCCCACTTTGATCCCTACTACTCAAGTATATCAGTGGATGTTTACACTCAGACTAATTCAAAACGATTGGAAACATTTTGCACAGAATAAAAGGAAAAGAGAAAGACTGTTTGTTGACTAACCTGTGTCATTGAATGGTAGTTTATTATTGATAATTCCCATGGCCCACTGGATCTTGGCCTCTAGGTCGTCCTGTACCCTGGTCAGCTCATCTGAACATTGGGCTGCCGTTAGCGTTGAAGATTGAACCTACACTCAAAGACAGTTAAAAAGCCATTTAGTATGAGTTGAAAATTTAAAATATTCATGATATCACTGATTTTCAAATACCTTTCTTTGACTATCATCCTGCCTCTAACATGTTACAGATCTACAGCTCAAGTCCAATCAAATTATTAATAAAAACAAGAAAAAGAAAAGGTGTTCTCTGACACATATTCTTTGCAATCTCATTTCCATGAATGGTGGGTCGGTATAAGACAAAACAGATACCGGTGTACCTGCTGACGAATACCCGGTATTACCGGATATACCTGTAATTTTTCGCAGAACCGCTACTTCCAGCGTTAACTGTACTATCAAACACTAACATGAACCTATGGACACTAGCCTAGCCTACAAATGTATTTGTGATTTTATTACAACTTTCCCATCTCTGTTTTTTTCTTTTGCAGCAACTTATTTAAAGATTTAGAACAGGTATGAATATACGTTATTCGCAGAATTGGTATCAGAACAGGTATGAATATACGTAATGTGCAGAATCTGTATTCATATTGTAGAAGACAGTGCTACTACTACTCACAAAAACATGTATGGCTATACGTATTGCGCAGAATCGGTCCCAAAATAACTTGTTAGAGCATTTGACAAACTACGTGCGTGAAAAGGAACTCGTGAGAACCATTTGGCGGGAAACTGTACTTGTGAGTACGGTAGATCTAGGCTGAAGTTGGGCAATTAGCCATAGTAAGTACGGTTATTATTATGCAAAGTGACTAGGGAATAACTTTAATTTGTCTAGTAGCGGTCTGTAAAAAGAACTTTGGGGATTCTTTTCTTTCAAATGGTACTCTCAGTGTTGGATTTTCAGGAATTTGAGAAGGTTGTCCGAAGGACTACCAGTTTCAACGATTTTCAAAGATTTGGTAGTCCTGCAAAAAACTTGGTAGTCCTTCCAAATTTTCCACCAAAATTGAAAATGAACACAAAACAAAACATTTTGCATAGGGCTACATCCTCTGTTTTTGCCCTATCCTCGATTATTTTACAAAACATAAGCTTTGACGCATTGTCATAACGAAGCCACGGTTTAAAATCCTTGTGATCCAGCCAGGATTTTTGAAACGATCGTTGCCGCTTGGTTTGGTCTTACTTTTGGTGGACTGTTCTCTTTTCATTGTCCATCTTAGGCTTTTTCTTAGGTGGTTCAATATTCTCCATAAATCGCCACATATTTAGATAATATCAGATATCCGAGTATATGAAAATATATGCTACACTTTTTTACACTAAAATGTGTAGGTGCTTAATGCAGCATGCATGTGTTAAAACTAACTTTAAACACATGAAATTGACCTACTGAATATGGCCTACTTTAAAGCCATCGTTGTTTTTACAGTGGAATGTGTTCTGCCATAAAGGCAAACCAAAATATTTGCGAATCTGAGTAAGTTTCCCACCCTGTGTCGGGTTATACTACGTACACTCACAGCCACTCACAGTTGCGAAATCTTAAGTGTATTGATTAACGTTACTGGACAGTATTTAATGATCAGACCACTTTGTGGAGGGGTTTATATCGGTCAACTGCATTGCTTGGTTTATACAAGTATTATATGGGTTTCACGGTTTTGTATGTGATATTGACTGACTTTTATTGCACTCTATAAATTACTATAGGCCTACAATAAATAATTATCATGAAATTTTTAGGTTTAACACATGTTCACAGCATGCATGTGTTTACGTGATATATCCGAATTGCCTGTAACGACGCTACACGTGCGTCGCATACAAACAGTTTTGTTTATGATAAACAATATAAATCCTACCAACTAGAATGATAAATAATTTATCGTTCAAGTAGGTAGGATTTAGATTGTTTACTACTGTACAGCTCACGTGCGTACGTCCAGCAATGCATTTTCACCCGGCCAGTAGACTGTCAGTGTCTGATCGACTGTTGTTACAACACCGTTCAAAATGCACTGCACTGACATTTAGCCACGAGTCTCATTTGTTTTCTGGGCACATTATTAGAAACTAACGTTAGGCGACTTTATTAGAGTACAGAATTTTGCTAACGATGTTGTAAAGTTAATATATCGCACATGTTTTTAAATAATCTATGTATGGTTTGGGGGTTATTCAGAAACTATTTAATTGAATTGACTTTCGTTTTTATTGAAATATAATTAGGCTCAATAATTCTTCAAAGCCTTCATTTTTATTGGTCGTCCGAAGGACTACCGAGCACACAATATTTTGAAAGATTTGGTAGTCCGACGTAGTTTCTAGTCGTCTCGGACGACCGGACAACCGTGAAAATCCTACACTGACTCTCAAATGTAAAGAGAGTGACATCTTTGAACCGGAAAAGCTCTGTGGCATTGTGAAAGTAGTGAGCATGAAAATCTCTGTAATGGAGTGTTGTTAACCCTGTACCTTGCGGTTGATTGTTATGATATAAATATTTTCAAACAAATTCAATGATCTGTAGGTTTGGAAGAAATTTTGGTTCTTTCAGAAGAAGTTGTGGTTTACTTTTAAAGAAAAAGTGTGTGTATTTGGCGTGATGTTGAGGTTGTAAAAATAACATTAAAACTTGTTGCTCTATTTAATTATATCGCAAATGATGATCATTTTTGTACTTAAACGATTAAAAGATAAATTGAGTTTCGTTCGTTTAAATGTTTACACGTGTAAACGGCACAGCCCTATGAGATAGAGACCAGATGATCCATTCAATTAGTTTAGTATGGATTGCTTTAAAACTTAGATGAAACTTTGCCGACCTCTCTGACAGTAGGTACAGAGAGCTGGGCATGCAAAAATGTCTGTACTTTACTCGCAATTCTTTATAGACCTGCTTCAAGCACGTTTTACCAGCGCCGGTTTCTCTTAGTAAGACCCCATTTCATCGCTAACAGAAACTGCAGATTCCTTGCTAGACAAAAATGCATATGTGTATACACACACATGCCATCCAATCCCTTTTCCTTGTGTACCGAACATGTGTTTCAAAACCTTCAACAGGTGTTGTGCTGCATTATGTACTTCCCCCTCCCCCTATCCGTACATAGACTGTTCCAAATTATCGTGTGTAAATGTAACCCATCCGTGCTTGTGATTGGCCGAATAAGCTTAAACCATTCTTGAAGGTGAAAACGCAAGAAACATATTAGTGAGTCCCTTCGTTGACATATTGTCTGGTACAGTCCAAGCAGCAGGTGCAAGGGCTAAGATTGTGCAGCAAGAATGTTTACAGTTGGGTGACTACGAGAAGTTTTAAGGCAGCAGGAATTTCTTCGAGTGTATTATCTGGGTCGGTATATTCATTGGGTGTTATTTTTACCTGATATTCAAGGTTTGTTTCGTATATACTTGGTATTTTTGGTATATTCGTTGATGACAGATTTCAATATCGTTGGTATGGGTATAAATAGAATACCCAGTGTAGCTGGTATATCAGTATACCGACGCACCCTATTTCTATGTACCAATGAATCAATAAACTGCTTCAGGAACATCATTGTTTCGACTTATCTGTGGGCTACGTTTATAAGGCATGAGTTGAAAACAGTTTTAGAGCAACAATTTAATTTGTTACGTTGTCTGCTGTCATAAAATGATTACTGGACTACATATCTGCCGTTGTGCTAATAAACCAAAACGATGTAAAATCTTGCGCAAAAAAAATGTGTAACAAAATCATTAAATCTTTAAACCTGAAACACTATCAGTTCTGCTCGACTCAAGATTTTTAATTCAGAACCATTTTTTTTGTATATTGCTTTAAGAGGAATGTTTATAGTTTAATTATAAAATAATTTGCTAAAACCATATATTTTCCCATGCACCAACAAATGTTATATTAACTCTTGTATCAATAATATAAACCAAATTCTTTCCAACCTGCTAGAAGATCCTGCTAGGATCGAAAAGTCAGGCCAACTTACTTTTACACAACCTTTTGTTAACATAATATTCCAGAGGGCATATTAATGATAGATAACCCCAAACATACAAAACAACACTTTCACCAAAGCATAATTATCTGATTTACAGGTTGAGAGAAAAATGAAATTTGAAACTTACCACACAACCCGAAACTTTTTCGACCTCATTAACAACAACAACAACAAAAATTAAATTCTCACCACTTTTTCTTGACTCTGGACTTTGATTTCTAGTCTAGCTTTGTCTTCTTGAAGTCTCTCCACGGTCTCCTGATGTTCTCTTTTCAAACCTTCCAGGACACTTTGATGTTGACTATTTTCCCTCTCCAAATTTTCTAGTCTGTTTTGTAAATCTGTGACTGATTGTACATGTTGTTCAGAGCCATCATTCAGCTGTCCAACAAGAAAAGAGAAACCCAAAACTTAATTTTAATTACAAGAAAATAATCTTAAAGAGCTTTTTTACTTTCTTCAAGATAGCTCAATTCCAATCAATTTACTGAGAAATTTCCCAAAGAGGTGATTTCTACCAATTTTTGCATCAAAAAAGGGATAACCACCACCTTGGTTCCATGACAAACGTTTTAATATGTTAAAAACGTAAAACGTTTAATACCTTCACACTGTGGTGGTCCTGATGATACCACCATCCATCACTGGTTCACAAGATTACAGAATAAACATTATGTATTTATAAAAGAACTACTTTACAAGGGTAAACCACTGCCTTGGTTCCATGAAACATCCTCAAAACCTTTAATACCTTCACATAGTGGTGGTCCTGATAAATACCACCATCAAAAATTTGATGCATTACAGAAAAAAACATTTTTTTTTAATTTATCAAAGAACTACTATACAAATTTGGATTTGTTACAATTTGTCCACTTTTGCCCCACAATATCAGATTATAGAGGTGCAATATTTGCTTCATTTCTATGAATATTTTGGATTTGTATTGGAGTTTGTCCGTGAACACATTAGCATACAGTTCAGCAGACAGACAAGGGTTCGGTCTAGATAGATTATACTTATAAAACTTGAGAAAATAAAATAAAACTGAGGTCAGATGTAAGAGTTAAGAGTTTCTTCTGATTTTATCAGCAGTTTTGTATTCTTCAAGCTCAATGAATCTGTCAAAATGCATTTATCATTGTCTTGTTTAGACAAAAATTTAAAAAAATCCATCCATTCACATCATTTTCTCTCCTAGCTTTACATCTAACTACTCTTACCTTACGACCTTCAAGGCCCACACTCAGTTTCACATTTGGGGGCAGGGGAAAGGGTAAGTAGTATTGTTAATAATGAGGATCAATGCAAACACGTTATCTTCAGACCTTGGGCACCTTTGTGGGATCCCTGTAGCTACCCCACTACCAACACTGAACACATGTAGTCTAACACCTATTCCATTTCATCAGTTTCCTTCTGTTACTATATCACTCATTCTGACATGTGAAACAGATCACAGACACACACAAAAAAAAAAAAAAAAAAAAATACAAAACACAAGCTACTTCATGTTGTAGCTCATTGCGACCTTTTGATGAAGCTTGGTGATTTCTTCAATCTTTGATCTCAATTCGGTTTGGAGTATTTCTGACGTCGGGTCAGATATATGGTGATCATCTCCTCTCACCTGTTCATAGACGACAAAGAGATGAAGCAAAGATATAAACGATCACATGGTAGAAATGGCTTCCTTAAAAAACAAATGATCAGCTTACAGAAGTGTTTGAAAGTTAATGCAAATATTGAATGAAGTATTACCAAGTATTTGAAGTTTTCATGAAAACTTCAATTCAATTTATTTAGTTATCAAATCAGTGGTGCAGTAGAAATACCAGAGTGGGAAATAGAGTGTATATTAATAACAGAATTTAAAAAATATCATCATAGAAAACAGAGCATATATGTATGAGGATTCAGAAAGTATAAACTTTGTGTGTCAGTGGATGAAAGGAAACCAGAGAGGAAGTTTCAAAGAAACTTATGCAATTTTCTGGCTAACTAAAGAAACCAAATGAGAGGGAAAAAGGGAGAGTTAGTTTGGTGGGGGGGGGGGGGGGTTAA
>JAIPMN010035531.1:0-13460 GCA_020650975.1 Apostichopus californicus
GCTAATGACAACGCCCTAAACAGCACAAGCATCGCGAAAGCAAACACACTACTCCTAATAAAACAGTCGCTGCTACACACAGCCAACACAAAGTAAAACCAACTTCTGCAAAAGATGCAGCCGCCTCCACAATATACAGTACAATAACGAACGCCCATGTGAACAAACTATCACAATAACGAACTACTGTGGCACCATTATACACAATCCTAAAGGAATGGCACTGTACAAAACTGAACTAAATATGGTCTTTGACCAGAACCTATATTACGCTGGAATACACCATGCATAACTCAAAAATACGAATATATACTGTATGAAAAATGAATAATGATACTCAGCAATGCCTTAATTTAACCAAATGCATTTAAAGACTATACCACCAATATATACAAACATGGACCCACAACTGCTAGGCCACCTAATCAAACCATAAAACAAATCCTAATTCCCACAATCACCTCCAAACCACCTCGCTACTAAACTATAACCCTATACACAACCCGGGACACACTGACCCCCTATATCTTCCACGGGACTCGATGGACCCCCCATGCCCGACATGAAAGTGAGAAATCCCTACACAAACCAACCTTCCCCCCAAGGTGCTAAATACTGTTACGGTACTTACAATATGAGATTCTTCCTCAGGCGTTTCGTAAGGCCTCTCCAGGCGACATAAGTCAGGCTGCTATCCGTCGCAAAAACCTGCTGCCCCTCAGACTTCCAATATAAACATAGAATTACGGGGCTCCTCACGGAAATAAATATACGGGAATTCCTTTACCCGGCTAATAGATAGAGGGGCTAAATTGGGTAGCAAGTCCAATTAGAAAATAGGTCGATCCGTTGCCTAATAATAATAGTGGTATCTATCAATCCGTCGACAGAATTTTACCGACTATAATAGTCTACTAACTACTCCGTGAGAATTGCGCCTATGCCAATACAAAAACTACCATCTTATCATTCTATGTTGTACTACACAACTGCTTACAATGCAATATAGAGGCTTCTTGAGCGAGTTAAAATTGAGCTCTCTCGCGAAACGCCATATCTATTAATCTATATGTGCCGTAGTCGTTGTGTCACACATGACCGCATTCCTACTGACCCGCAATGAATGAAGACAAATTCTACACTTTGCTTAACAATAGATCTGGTTAAATATTCTAGTGCCAAAACCACATTTGACCAATTTCACTCCAGACAAAGGATATCACTTGAAAAATCTTCGCGCTTGACAAATGAATGACGTAGTTGCATATAAGGAAACCTTTAAGGATCTTACTAATTAAAAAAAAAATGGTGACTAAACAGTACCGAGGTTTTTAATGACCAGAAAGGTTATTATACGCTGGGTACACGCTTCGCAACAATACTGCACCACCATCACGCAACTACGCAAACAAACGTCTAGGCTAAAATTAGCGGCGAGTGACGATCTCAGATGTGACAGAACCAAAGGACACACATTTGTATGAATATACCATTATGAAGAAGTCTTCCTCTGAAGACTGAACTGAAACCTATACTATCAATAGGAAAGTCGTGAACACGGTCACTAGCTTGGGTTAATCAGATCTAGAAGACATATACTTGAACATACAATTTTATATATATATTAATATATATATATATGTTTGCATATATATATATATATATATATTGCATAAGTTAATGGAACGTATAGGACAACATTTGTAATTTTGTCGATATATCGCAGGCGGTCTTGCATGTGTGCCACCTGTCTGGTAAAGAGTTTGCTACTTTGTGCTGTTATAATATCATTAATTAATATCATATCTACTAATACCCCTGTTTTTAGCCACGGCTAATACTTCTATGGATCGCGTTTATATGTATAGTGCCTCAAAGAATCCAATTTACTTTAAATAAAAAAGGTTTATATATATTTCTCAGGATAAATCATAATAGGTCTATGCTATTAATATTCTATGGACATAATGAAAAAAGAATTATCATGATGTTCCATTTATTGTTATAGTTTATAATATCAAATAGAGATTATATTTATTTATGTTATATATATAAGTAATGTATATTACCTAATTATGTTGTAACAAAATTAATTCATTTGGTAGTTATATGAAAGTAACAGAAATTTATTTAGGAAATATTATTAACATAATAAAATATATGATACCTGATTGGTTTAATGTAAAAATGTATAGTATTTACTTAGCAACTTAAAAGCCGGCAAATTCAAACATAAGGAAAGAATATTTTATGTGCATGTACTGAGTAGCAAGTGTGTAAGTATTGTTTAACAATCAACATTGAACAGTGAGCATGAACTTCATACTTCTCTCGCGCTTGATGTTGAATGGCCATATAATTAATGTACCTTAATCTCAGTGATAAAAGTAGAAGGAAAGTGAAAATTCTGACGCAAACACTTTCGCAATGTTACATCTTTGCGATTTTACAGAATGACATGAAATAAACACATAAATGATAAACAAAAAAAAAGTCACAAAAAATAGATTGGAAGCGCATAATCAGTGAAATCTAATTGAATTATTTTATTGTTAGAATAAAGCGAAGACACAATTGTCAATGTTTTGTTAAAAAAAGTTGAAAACCTTGAACATAAATTATTTCAAAAGTTGCACAATATAACACCATTTTCACCTAAGTACCATTAATCATATCGCAATATATGAAAGGGTTATACCTCATCCTCGTAGACGCCATGCAACTACCTCCACCACTGCAGGGTCGCTAAGATGATGAAGGTGGAAATTGGGGCTACCAAGAAAAAAGTTTGTTAAAGCATCTGCTGTGCAGGTAACTTAGCTATGACTACATTGAAGTTTATGTTTCTACATTTCTTAACAGAGTAACCTAATAGTATACCTGTCCATCTCCAAATCCTCTTTTTTCCTCCAAGGCATCATCCGTTTCCTCATTCTCAGATTGCTCATCTCCATCTTCAGCATCTTCACCTTCAACAACTTCACCTTCAACGGCTTCACCTTCACCATCTTCACCTTCAACAGCTTCACCTTCAACATCTTCACCTTCAACATCTTCACCTGCAACATTCACATCTGGTTGAGACTGAATTTCTTAATTCTTAACAAGGGCTTCTTCTTTATGCTCTTAAAACAAAACAAAAAAAAAATCTGAATTAGAATGATGGTACATATAATTGTTCACTACAATTTAAAAGATTCTAAGTTATTAGAAGAAAATGATTCTCTTTAAAACCTTTAAACAACTTTACAGAATATGGTTGCATACTTTATCGATAAGCAATGCCTGTAAGAGTTACTTAAATTGTCCAAGCTGAAAGACACAGCAATAAACTAAATCATACACATTTACTAACAAAACTGCAATCCAATTCATAATGAGATCATCTTCACTTAACAGAATATATTATACATCTCGTAAACTAATAGGAATGATACACCCGATAATGATCTACACTCATCACCTATACAATGTTGTAGATTGCCTGGTGAGCCTAGATACACCCTACAGTCATTCATTCATTGGCCTCCGTCCGTCTCAGAAGACGATGGGTTGCGCCTTGCTGCTAAAGAACACGATCTGCGATGACTGTAAAGGCCAATCCTGGAGTGGCAGTCTTTGGTGCAGGTGTCGCAGATGAAAGTAGTGTCAGGTGGTGAGACTAATGCCTTCCTCTTCTCTCGCTTGGATGCCAGCTCTGTTTATTCCTGATTTAAGGGCAAAACGCCAGGCTGAGCGTTGTGATGCTAAGTCCTCCCAGCTGTTGATGTCGATGTTTGCTGACTGAAGATCCCTCGTACACGAGTCCCTGTAACGTATATGGGGGCGGCCTCTGGGACGGGAGCCACATTCCAGCTGTCCATACAAGAGGTCCTTTGGGATACGACCCTCCTCCATTCGATGGACATGACCAAGCCAGCGCAGGCGGCGTTCACTGAGCATTGCAAAGATGGTAGATAGCTTCGCCTTGCTGAGGACCTCGCTGTTGGTGACTTTGTCTTCACAGTATCTTGCGAAGACATCTCATGTGGAAGACATTCAACTTTTTCGCTTGCTTGGCATGTGTAGTCCAGGTTTCGCTACCGTAGAGGAAGGTGTGAGGACACAAGCCTGGTAGACTTTCATCTTGGTGTTTAGTGTCAAATTTTTGTTTCCCCACACTCTCTTCTAAAGCTTGGACATCACTGCAACTGCATTACCAATGCGAGCATTAATCTCCGCGTCCAGACTCACATTACTCGATATTATAGAGCCCAGGTATCTGAAGTTGTCAACTGTTTCAAGCCTGGAATCGTTGACTGAAGTGGTGGGAGGGATGGGCGCATCCTGTGTCATGACCTCTGTTTTCTTGATACCGATGGTCAATGCAAATTCTTTGCAAGCATGGGCGAATTGATCCATGAGTCGCTGAAGGCCATCATTGGTGAGACTGACGAGGGCTGCGTCATCGGCGAACAGCATTTCCCTTATCAAGACACGGGTTATTTTGGTCTTTGCACGCAGTCGGGCAAAATTATACAGCTTGCCATCATGTCGCGTGTGGATGTAAACACCATCAGAGGAGGACTGGAATGCGTAGGTCAGCAGGAGGGAGAAAAAGATGCCGAAGAGTGTCGGAGCGAGCACACAACCCTGCTTGACACCACTGGAGATCTTGAAGGGTGTGGATGTATCGCCATCAAAGCTCACAGTGCCGTTCATGTTGTTGTGGAATGACACAATGATGCTGAGAAGTATTGGCGGACAGCCGATCCTCTGTAACAATTTGAAGAGTCCGCTGCGGCTGACGAGATCAAAGGCCTTGGTTAGGTCAACAAATGCTAGGTACAATGGTTGACGTTGCTCCCTGCATTTTTTCTTGTAACTGTCTCACGGAAAAGATCATGTCGGTGGCGGATCTGCCGGAACGGAAGCCACACTGTGATTCTGGGTAGACACGATCCGCTAATATCTGTAGTAGGTTCAGTGCAACTCTGGCGAACAGCTTGCCAACAATGCTCAGGAGGGAGATTCCGCGATAGTTGTTACAATCGCTCCGGTCACCTTTATTCTTGAAAAGAGTTACGATCCTGGCATCTCTCATGTCTTGCGGCACCTCACCTTCCTTCCATCAGAGACAGAGGAGTTCGTAAAGATGGGGCAAGAGAGCTGGTTTCCCTTTCGTGATGACCTCGGGAGGGATGGCATCATTTCCTGGGGCTTTACCACTCGCCAAGCCATTGATGGCTTTTTCTAGTTCTGATGTGGTGGGCTCTTTGTCGAGTTCGTCCAGGGTTGGTAGGGCTGGAATGTTGTTGATGGCTTCCTCTGAAACGGCGTTCACTGTAGAGTAGAGCTCAGAGTAATGCTCCACCCATCTTTCCATCTGTCTTCTGCGGTCTGTAATGACTTGACCTGATTTAGCTTTCAGCGGGGCTGTTTTCTTTACAGCTGGGCCAGTGGCTTTCTTAATGCCCTCATACATAACTCTGATGTTACCAGAGGCAGCTGTCTGTTCAATGGATGAGCATAGCTGAAGCCAATAGTCGTTTGCACATTTTCTAGCGATCGCTTGGCTTTCACATCTTGCCATCCTCAGAGAGCTCAAGTGTATTGGAGTTCTGCTTCCATTTGATTAGAGCCTGTCGTTTGGCTGTAGTTGCCGGTTCCATAACAGACAGATTGGCATCATACCAGTCAGTATTACTTCTTTCTTTCATCCCATATGCTTGGATTGCAGACTTATGGATGGTAGAGCTAAGATGGTGCCACCTGGATTCCGCAGATTCCTCCGAATCGGCAGGGCGGATGTCACTGACCAGAGAGATGAATTCTTGTGTTCTCTCTGCATCTCCGGTGTGGGCGATGTTGATCTTCGAGAGACCTTTCGGCTTTGAATGGTGCAGCCTCTTTGGCTTCAGAATAATCTTGATGATGATGAGGGAGTGATCAGTGTCACAGTCTGCACTATGATAGCTCCGAGTGGAGTTTACATCTTGGATGCGATTTCTTCGGGCAATTACTAGGTCGAGTTGATGCCATTTCTTCGATCTGGGATGCATCCACGAGACTCTGTGTTTATCTTTGTGCTAGAAATAAGTGTTTGTAATACAAAGCCCCTTGGCACAGCATAGCTCCAGCAGTCGCTGACCATTCTCGTTTAGCTTCCCAATGCCATGGTGACCAAGGCATGTTGGCCATACTTGGTGGTTGGTGCCAAGTCTAGCGTTGAAATCTCCCAGGAGGAAGAGGTCTTCATTCTGCGGTATTAGTCCAGTGAGTTCGTCTAGCTCATTGTAGAACTGGTCTTTTGCATTTGGGTTGGAGGCAAGGGTGGGGGCATAAGCAGACACAAGGTTGACTGGCCCAGTTGTGGTGTTGACGCGGAGTTTAAGCAGTCTCTCAGAGCCAGCTGTTGGTGGTTCTATCATCGGTAGGAGAGTTCTTTTGACAGCGAAAGCAACCCCGTACTCACGCCTCTCGTCTTGCTTCTTTCCCTTCCAGAAGAAGGTGTACTCTTTCTCTTGCAATACTCCATCATCAGCGAGTCTGGTCTCGTGGAGTGCTGCGATGTCCACATTCAGTCTGGAGAGCTCAGCATCAATAACTGCTGTCTTGCGGTTGTCGAAAATCTGCAGTAGGTCGTCAGAAAAACCTGGCATCATTGTTCTGACATTCCAGCTTGCTAGTCGAAGTGTTGGAAACTTCTTTGTAATGTTTCTTATGGTGTTAGGTACACTGTATACAGTCCGTTTGTCAAGCGCAAGCACTCTAAGCTCCATGCACCCAAGGGAGCAGGCAGACCGTGGCGGATTAGCACCTTACTGACTAGGGGCTGCCCAGCTTGAGGCGGGCGGTAGCTAATCAATGGAACCCCAAGGCTCCTCCCACCGTCGAAGACAACCCGTGGCATCCTTTCCTACGCCAATCGAGAATAGGTTTATAACCCGTAACTGCTGTCTTCCGTGTTGTGCTCTTGTGAATCCAAGAATGGTGTGGCCTCTCCATGGCGCAAAGCCTGGGCAAGTCTATGGAGATCCTGGGTTGCCCATGCGACAAGATCCCCCCCCCCCCTCTTCCTCGCCGATGTCGTCCAGAGGAAAGCAGAGCAGTGCGTCTGGCATCAGCTTGGTTGCAGGAGCTGCCGGAAGGAAATCGAAGAAGATGAACCAACCGCTTTAGGGGCTCCACTCCAGATTTTTCCTAGAGGTTTACTCCTGAAGCCTTTCCCTAAAAAGAGTATGCCGCAAGGCAGCGGAGGTTTGAGGTTGAAGTTTCCCTTCTCCTAGATGATTGGCCTTCCCAGGTTAACAGGCCCCGTCTACCTGGGTTTGAAATCAGAGTTTTCCTTCTCCTAGGTGGGCTACCCTCCCGGGATGACGAGCCCCACCTACCCGAAGCACTGGATTTCTGGCGCCAGATAAGCTCGCCCTCGCCCCTTCTCCTGTCAGTGGAAACAGTTCCGCCACGAGAAGGCCAGGACTTGGACATGGTTGCCAGAGGCTATGTGAGACGCGTGCCATAAGGGGCATTTTGAAAGACGCTAGGCGCTTAACCCCACCGCTTACCCTTGGCATAGCAACCTTGGAACTATAGGACATGTGAAACAAAAACTCATATCGACCCTAAGCGCGATGCCTATAGGCTAGAGTGCGTAGTAGTTGTCCATTTAAAAAAGTTGTTGTAGGCCTGGTCTACAATCTGATGAAGTGATATTAATAGTAGAATAAATGTAGTAAAACTGTGTATGTACAATGCACGTCTTGTACTTACACGTACGTTTGCGGGTCCACTGTGGTTTTGAAGTTCCTGACTTGTTGCTAGGATACCATGACTCCCTCCCTTTGCATCATCTCATTTGCATATTTGTCACAAATTCAGTCGTTTTCAGAGTAGTGAATGGCACTTAATTAAGCTAATGAGTTAACAGTAAGCCATTTTTTCGTCCGAAATGATTCACATTCTTAGATTATCATCCATACAATCACTAGTATGAATTTGAGAGGGATCTATACCGTGTCACATGTCCTTTAATTAACTGATACAAATCAAATTCAATCATGAATTTGTGTGTGCCACTATACCAACTTAACTAGAAGACTTTGTGCAATGAGATCTAATGTAACATAGATTATGACTTGAAATGTACCCTACTGACCCTTCTCCTTGGATTGTTGAACATCTTAGGATATACAATTTTGAGTAATACACAATATTATTAAATACAGAAATAATAACATATTAAAACTGCTGACCCTCATCGTTTGGCTGGTCACCATCCAAGGATTCCTTCATTTTGTCAACCTCTTCATTTGCTGGTTCAGAGTTAACATTCAAAGCAGCTACTTCCTCTGCCAGTTCAACTGTGTCCTTTATGTCCTGTTCACTGTCACACTCCTGTTGATATGGTACATCCAATTTCTTCCGTTGTATAGGTGGTCCCTGTGAACAACACAAACATTAATCACACTGATAAATACACCTAGACTTCAGGATCTACTGATAAATTGTTGGTTAAAATGTGTGAACATTCATACATCCATTAATTTATACTGTATTGTACATTACACAGTACTTTAGTGAAAGATGTTTAGGTGATGTTAACATATAACCTGACTGAAATCCATCCTTCCTAACCAACAGTTCCAGTTCAAACTATTTTACATTTAGGTAGTTTTAGAAGATCTCTCTCTTTTCATTGTGTAAAAGTAAGTTGGCCTGACGTTTCGATCCTAGCAGGATCTTCTTCAAAGGCTAAATGACAAGTAACAGTAACAGAAGGGACAAAAACAAGCACAGAATACAGACAGGTTAATGAGCATGGTGAACACAAAGAGATAGATGTAATGGGATTAGTAGACAAGGGATGGAGAGAAGAAAGAATGAAACAAACAGGGGAAGAGGAGAGGTAGGAGATAAACAGTGGAGGAACAAAGAGAGGATTAAGGAAAGGGGGTAGGGAATAAACTGGAGAAGGACAAAGACAGAAAGGTGTGGAGAAAAAAGGGTGGGAGAGAGCTATGAGAAGAGGAATGAATGGGGGGGGGGGGCAATGTGAGAAGGAGGGGGGACAGAGGAAAAGTTATTCATGTCCTTCCTGAAGGTTGAGCCCATGAGGTTGAATGGTGCGAAGGCGTTGCATCCTGAGCCTCTCTCTGCTGATTCGTACTAGGTCAGGACGGCTACCTAAGGATTCAATCCCTGTAGGGACATGTCGTTAATGGTATGGTTGGGAAGGTTAAAGTGTTCTCCAACTGGGGTCTCAGTCTTCATGGTGTTGACTGTGGATCTGTGACCATAGAATCGCTTCTTGAGGGTGGTTTTGGTTTCGCCAACATACTGGATGCCGCAAACTCTACAAGAGATCAGATATATGACAATAGTGGTTGTGCAAGTGATGTGACCCTTAGTCTTGTGTGTGAGTTGCATGTTGTGGCTGGTGATGGAATTGGATTCAACAATGTAGTGGCTGCAGATGATGCATTTCGAAGTACGATCACAGTTGAAAGTACCATGCTGAATGGGTGTAGGGTTAGAAGTTAGATGTGGAACAGCAGCACGCACAAGAAGGTCTCGTAAGTTGCGGGGTCGTCTGTAGTCGATGATGGGTTTTTTCAGGGACGGCTAGTTGGAGTCTATCTGAAGTGAGGAGAATGTTGTGGTTGTTAGAGGTGATTTGCTGAAGAGGAGGAAGATTTGGGTGGAAAGTAACAACCAGGGGGAGCTTGTTGTCGCAATCTCGTCCCTTTTTGTTCTTCACTGCCAAATTAGATGATCTGGAAAAGGAGCGGACTCTCTGAATGCCTTCACGCACCCTTCTGGCACTAAGGCCCCTGGCAGTGAGGTGTTTTTCCAAAGCATCTGTATGCCAATGAAAGAGGAATTAACAATAAAACGAATAAAACCATTGAGAGTAATGTCATTGACTGTTAACGGAAATGTATTTTAAAACAGAACATTTGAACAAATTCATTGGGTAGTCCATTAATTAGGGGGTCATATACTATAGCACGTCAATGTTGCCTGCTTAGCAATATTTTAGTTCGTTAAGATTACCCTCCCGTATCAACGGCTCTGTACATTCCTTTGGAGAGCGACTGTTTGGTTTTTTGAAGAGCGACATCTTTTTCCAATTTAATACTTCAATATGCTTTAATATAAAGTATATTACCGTTTATACAACTAGACAATTAACAAATATAAATTATTGTCCGAAATGACGTGTCGTGCCTTAGCACTAATGTAATATTGAAAATTCTAGTAAACGTGTAAGAAAAATGACTTCAATTGGTACCAGATAGTTGTGTCGTCGATGCACGTTGTAAATGTATTCACTATACACTAGCAGTTACTTTGTAACATTCTGTCTGTCAGGAAGAGTTCCTCCCCGCTATCGCAAGATGAATAATTGTGTTATGTTTAGTCAACGACAGCTCACCATATCAATAATTCATGCACAGTTACCAAGATGTGATTAAGATTATTAATATTATAAGATGACTGAAAAGAAACACCCCGCATGGACAGCCGATTATAATGGCTTAATCATTTGAAAGTGAAAAGGGTGAGGAACCGTTACTTCGTTCAAACCGGCCTTAGGTTAGTTACATATGTGAAACCATTTACAAATTACAGTTGTCCCCATGTATTACTCGTCAGTATACCTTGTGAAAATGATTCCATGTGCAATTAATCGTTTTGCAGTAAAGCGTCATCAATATTCTGTTAAAATGTTTGTGAAAATATGGGCGGAACTATAGAGTAGTCTGTTTAGCCAGTCAATCGTTTACGTAGAGGTTTATATGCTTAGTATTTCCTTTTTATAATTCCTTCTCAGTAAGAACTGGTTGTAAGTGTAACACTTGCTAAGAAATTATAACACGTGTTAGCTTCCACCGATTAACGGTTACTCACCTTTGCTAGTTTTAACTGATCAAGCCGCTAGAACCTGTTGACCGGCATGGATTGAGACTTATACCATTGAGTTTGATGCAGGAAATGGTATCTTTTAGTTACAAAGGTTAGAAGACTAGAATGAAATAAACAAATCAGGAACCATGCGTTTTGTTGGCAACTAACTTAATTATTCCACTCAGGTCTTCCAGGTTGTCCATTGTAAATAATTATGATCATATTTACTACAAGAGAAAATGGCTTAATATATCGATTTTGTTTTTTCTTCTACACTTTTTTTTTACATTTTTCATTTAATCAACTGAGTTGAAAACGTTCAGTAGATCTACCTACATATTCTATCGCTTTAAGTTAAGTTATAGATGCTTCACTTTCCTTTTAACAAGTTTTTCCTCCTGATTTATGCTTGGTTCAATGAACATCCATTGTTCATATATTACTAGCAATACTAACATGTTATGTATAGATAAACCACAACGGAGAACGCCTTACGACCAACAACTCACAAATTAGCAATGTGCAGTAATTGCTACATGTATTGTTAAACCTTATCACGTCGTACAGCGAATGAGTATTTTATGTTCGGAACTGCAAATTCTTCTAAAGAATTTTTCATCTTTACGATAACAGTCGTCTTGCGGGTAAGATTTACTCCTAACTATCATAGAAGAATACCAACGGTAAGATGACAAGAAATAATTTATGTTACACTATTGTGGCTATGTTTGTGCATCTGCATGTGTGGTTATTTGTATGTCATTTTCTACATTTATTTTGTTTTTCATCGTCAATGTATTCCTTTAAATATAACCATATATCCTTATACTGCGCTGTAAGCAGATGAAAATGGAAGAACTTCAATCGAAAAGCATTATAACTGATAGTAAATATACCAAAGAGCACTAAGATTGACACATTTTATGTTACACAACAGTGCGTTAAAACAAACCCATAATGTTAACAACAAATTGCTAACAATTTTAAAAGGAACTGTATTTTCTTAAAAGTGTTATTAATGTGGAGAAATTATATAATTTATTGCTGATCAATAAGTTATAATCACCCTAGAACCTATCAATGTATGTAAGAAAACGTTTAGATTCACTCGATATGATCTGTATGAGCAGAGTAACATGTTCAACTTTAGGTTAATAGAGTTGCGTCATAACGCCCATCACAAATACCTCACTCATTGCATATGGGCCAGCTATGCTAGATTAAAGGAGACACAAGACAAGTAAGATGTTTAGTTGGGGAGCTGTCATACTCTTATATTTTACTTCTAGCACAAGGCCTATATAATAAAGGCTTGAACAAATCTACATTCGATTGAAGAGAGCTACTGCTGTTTGAGCGTGTAATGCATTTTACCCTTAGTTTTGCTAAACTCTCTTTTATAGACGCGGCATTTGCAATTGTTATTAACAAAACGAAGGTACTGATATTAACCCATACTTATAATCTTTACAAAACTTAATACCCACAGACTGACCCATTACCCATTTCACAGTAAATGCACTCGCTTTATGTAAACACGAAATGCTCATTGTACTTTTCCATTTTAAAGCTTTATTTTATCTAGTATTATGAAACACGGGAGACCCCTCAGCCTGACTAAGAGATCAATCAAGTTACAACATTGTAATTACCATTCATTTTAAAATCCAATGGGTGATGAGCCTAATACACATCAAAAATTTAAAAGGAATTAAAGACATGAAATTAAGTCGTTCCATATGCAAGATATCGAAAAGTGATCAGCCATTCCCCTCAATATGCTACAATGTCAACTAATGATCAATCACGAACGCTCAAAACAAAACTATATTGCCACCATTTAAGCCGTTTTGTTCACGGAAAATTGTAATTGTATAATCTAAACTTCTTCGGGTTTTGTTGCAATTAATTTATGTTTTTTCTTCATTTTGGTATTTATGGCAAACGCAATTCTGAACGCAATAATATTTAAAGGCAGTTAGCGTACTGCTGAAATTGAATAGACATGTCTGTATAGGATATCACTTTCTACTGACTATAGTGCTATACTAGGAAGAGAAACCATTGCTTTTCTGTTCATCTTTTCAGGGTAAACGTTTACATATATTGCTGTAATTGAAGTCACTGACAAAAAGTTTCCTTTTAGAAATACACATTCAAACACCTTTAAGGGTATAATTTGTTATTTCTAGATGTGTCCAAATTGTCACTCTGCAAATAAGATACTTTCTTTGCAGAGTAGTACCTCATCATGTTTACCTCTGTTAATTAGGCTAGAATTGATGCTTTGTTTTATGTCACTCTTTAATGTCGTTGAACGATAATGATTGCCATACCGAGCATAACGAGTTCATAGAGGCGCCATAACGTCACATTATTGAAATGTTCAAGAGGAAATACATAGAACGGCCAACAAAACCTGTATGGTTATATTTGCATCAAGTACACTTGTAAAGTATTAATCATCAACATAGTGTGTGTATATAAATATATTAATATATATACATACATATATATATATATATAGTAAGGCTTATGTCGAATATGTATATATATATATATATATATAT
>JAIPMN010035537.1:1503-12064 GCA_020650975.1 Apostichopus californicus
TTACTCATTACAATGGGGTCTATTAAATAGCTCATTGCTGGATAATTACACATACTGCTAAATGGTCATTAATTACAATGGGTCTACAAAATAGCTCATTGCTGGATAAGTACATGTACTGCTAAATGGTCATTAATTACAATGGGTCTACGAAATAGCTCATTGCTGGATAATTACACATACTGCTAAATGGTCATTAATTACAATGGGTCTACAAAATAGCTCATTGCTGGATAATTACATGTACTGCTAAATGGTCATTAATTTCAATGGGTCTACGAAAAAGCTCATTGCTGGATAATTACACGTACTGCTAAATGGTCACTAATTTCAATGGGTCTACAAAATAGCTCATTGCTGGGTAATTACACATACTACAAAATGGTCACTCATTACAATGGGTCTATAACATCGTTCATTGCTGGATAATTACATGTACTGCTAAATGGTCACTAATTACAATACGTTCGTAAAACTAGGTCATTGGTTTGTATTAAATCTAAATAAGTTATGGATTGAGTGCTCATTAAGATGGCTATTTTGCAACATTTGAAAAGAAAATGCATTTTCTTTCAATTTATTAAAGGTTAATGGGCGATTCACGCCCTCCCCAAAATTGAAAGTTAATATGTCACACATGATAACTTTTCCATTTCTGATATCTCCTCATAATTTTGCAATATAAGTATCCCAGAATTGCTTGGAGGACTTTTGTCTCCTTTTCTGCCATTGTAGTTTTTTTTATTTACACAGGAATAGTTTGTATTACATTTGACGGACAAACATTTCATAAAGTTTTTTCTCTTTTGTGCGACAAAGTTTAATATTTTACTTCTTAGACTGCAATACACACTTTGTGTTTTACTTTCTGTTCTTCGATGGTAACAAATTTGTTGTATCAGAAAAAAGAGTTCCTTGTATTTTCACTTCCTTCTAAGTGTGTTTCAAAAAACTTGATAAAACTGCACTTGTAACAAAAATGTATATATATATGCCATAAGAAGACATGAAGTTTTATTCTTAACTAGAATTAACACAAGCAGAACTGGAGGAAATGTATACAAATGAGTTCTAAAGCCATGTATAATTTTGAACAATAATGCAACAGGTTAGCTACATATTTGTATCAATGATTTCTGTATTGGGGTGGGGGGTGTTTACCTCGTAAACAAACCAATTCATTTTACCTTATATGAATAGGACTTACAACATGGGAGGAAAGGAATAAACTGCTTTCAACCAAAAACAACAACTTTCTTGAAGCAATTACTAATCAAGCCTACAGTGGTTAAAGTGGTGAACAAATCCATTGATCTTCCATAGTTAACACTCAAGACATTTTTCATATTTTAGGCACAGAAATAACATTGATAATGTTTGAAATTGTTCCACTTGGAATACATTATTTGAGGTTAAAGTTGTCTAGTGAAATTAATGACCTTCATTGACATGGGATTTTAGTATCTTGACAGGGCAGAAAATTTGTTAAATTTTTCCTCAAAATGCTCCTTTAAACATCTGGACATGAGCAAGATGCATGCGATGTATGTTATGTTCAAGATTTCAAACAATAGCAAGATTTTTTTGTGTTTTTTTTTGTACATTATGTCCTATTTATGTTTTAAACAATGTTCTGTTTTTTACTGGTAGAGGGAAATCTTAACTTCACAGATATATATTATTTTGCAATCGTTGTTGTTATTATTATCAAAAGTAAACTTTTTAATAATTATTTTTCTACAAAAATGTGTGAAATAGTTCTTTCTTTTGAGGAAGAAATCACAGAGATGGCTTTTAACTATTTACTTCCAATTTTATCCAATCATGCAACATATTTAGAATATTTCCCTCTTAATCTGTTTATGTAAATAACAAAGGTTACTAAATGAGTAAATTGTAGTATGGGGGTGGGGAGGGGGTAGACGAGGATTGATGGGAGAAAATAGGAACATTTGGTGCCAGGGACCAAGGTTTGTAATATTTCATAACATTGCATTATATCGTTTTGTAATATTTGATTTCAATATTGTTAAAGGAAAATAAACTTGAGAAATATAAGATCATAAATTCCTTTGTTATTATTTAACTTACAGTAACACCATTTATTTATTGTTTTGAGAAGAGAAAGATTATTCACGACAAATGGTTCTAAAGTATGGTGCTAGAGAAAATAATTTTGAGGAATGAAGCAAAGAGCATAAGTGACAATTATTTCATTTCTAGCAGATTTGGTGGTTAAGCTGATGTTCTTTGAAGGTTGTTATAAATTCATGTATTTCAGTACAAAAATCTTGCTTATATTTCATGCATATTTTCTAGTTCCTACCACATCATGTTTGGCCACTATTAGCTTGTTAATAGTTTACCAAGTATTGACAACTTTCATTACAATTTGTTCAAATTAAGACACCATACTCACAGTTTAGTAAGACTCTAAAAGTTTAGTAGCAAGTATTCTAAACTATTTTGCTGTAAACTTTAAGTATATATTTTATCTTACAGATTCTCACTGTTATGTACCTTACTATTAATCCCATGAAAAGTGATATTTAACACTGCCTCAAAGTATAAATTTTATAATTATCTGGGTCTTTGTTTAGGGTCCAAATCCTGGTAGATCTAGAACAGTTCAAAAGTTTTCTTATTTTAATAATTTCCATAAATTCTTATGTTCGAAATAACGAAGGAAACCTAAAGTTTGGGCAGTTTTTTTCAAGCCTTTTTTTGGTTTAACTTAGACTTCCAGTGGGATAGCTTATTAGTTTCCACCAAATAGAGGAACTTTGCAACTTTGTATCTTCAATTCTTCATACTGAATCCTACTTCTGTCTTCTCTTGAAAACAAATACTGTGAAATCAGTCTTGGCCTACAACACTTTACATGCCATATATACACCCCCCCCCCCCACCCTCTAGCCAATGATTTCCTAAACATGGGCGCCCCTCCCTCTGCCAGAGCCTCCTCCCAGTTTAAAAAGTCTAGCTTATCTAGGTTTTAAGTTATTTTTTTTAGTAGGTTTATTCATTATGTACTTATGATGGAGATTTGGAATAAGGGAGTCCAGGAAGGTTTTTTTTTCTAAATGTTTCAAAGGATTGTTTTTCATTGGAGCTACGAATGTAAAAATTTTACAAACAAAGAACTTGAAAATCAAGAACAAAAAAATTACATGTACAAACTGGAGTACAGAATAATGAAGCAGAAAAAAGTGTAGGAAGCCAATAAAAAATTCAAAAGAATGTAATAAAAATATATATATCACATTGTAAATGTTAAGATTGCACAGATACCAAAAAAGACTTAAAGCAATGAATGAAGCATATAACTCCTGACTATTCTGTCATATCTGAATAGGACTGTATAATGCAATTTGAGTATTTTAGTATGTTAATTATTTAATGATGTCTATTTTCCTCCAACATTGATATGAATGCAGGATTCTGTGTCCAAGACGCAATGTTTTGGCCAGGGACGCAAAATCTTCAAATTGCTTGCATCTGGAGGACGCAAACTTCTTTTGAGAAACAAACCCCAAGTACACACTTACAACTAGGTCAACGGAAAACATAACACATTTTTGAATGAACATCTTTCATTATTTCTTTTCAAACAACCACTTCTTCTAACAAGAACCAAAAGTTCTCCTACTCCTACAGATCATTGAATTTGTTTGAAAATAAATATATCATAACAATCAATCGCAAGGTAAAGGGTTAACAACGCCCCATTACGGAGATTTGCATGCTAAAAATAGACAATGATGCTTTTCCAAAATTCCTGTGATTTGATTGGTTAATAGTCCCCATCCATTGTTTGTGAATATTCTTGCATCTGTAGTGCTCAATGAACACTGAGTATGTTGTTTAACAACAATTACTTGCAAAGTTACTTTCCCCTGTGTAGAGATAGTGAAGTTTGCGGTATAGGCTATCATGTGTGTTCACTCCAATATCATAACGTTAGGCCTTGTCACATACATGTACAGTACGTATACCTTTTGACAACGAAGATGCTGAGACTATAACGTAATGTTTTGATCACAAAATGTTAATGAGTGGAGATAATCTATGAACTTTGTGGAAGCTAACATCTCTGATCACGAACAGGATATTTCAGCTCACTGTATGTTTCTTCTTTCTGCATTAAGAGTTGCTAATGTAAAATGTGCATTCTTACCATCAGTAGTTTCTGTTGCATAAATTTTTCGCGGTCCAATTAACCACGTGCTTCAGTAAATTTTATTTTGGCGCAACATTCGTGTGTAAACTACTGTACTTTAGAACATTGCACTGATTTTTTTAAAATCTACATTGCGTAAAAAGCTATTCACATAAACCTACTGTAATTTTCGTATAGATGATTGCTTGCAAAGAGTTCAGGATAAATTTTGGATCAGATTTTAAGGATTTGCGCATGTGTAGTTGAAAATGAAGCTCGAACATGCATGTACATGCAGTAGTACAGTGAACCGGAATTTAGCGAGAGATATGCACACTGTTGGTAATGGGATTTTTGAAGAGTTGGTTGTTGGAATCGCTGCAAGGTCAAAACATGGAGCTACTATGGAGTTGGTGAGTAGGGAAGTAGAAGGGCAGATGAAGGAGGGGAAACTGGGGGTAAAAATGGGTTGAAACGACAGGTTGGTCAAACGGAGGGGCGGGCTGGGCCGCCCCTGAAAAACAGCGAAGCTAAGTCACTGAGTATTTCTACCCTATATATTGTGTATAAAATTCACAAAGTACAGGCTGTGATACTACACTAGTATTAGTAACACTAGGTCATACGATAAACCTAATTGGTTTCGATCGGGACGCAAGCTTTTTTTAACGGGACGCAAACTTTTTCGGGGGCTTGCTTCCCTGGGACGCAAACTTTTTTTCACTTATAACATTACTGTCCCCAAGATGAGCCTCATTCTCAAAAGTTATACCTGTACTTACATTTTATGCCTTTGTTTGCTAGCTGAGTCATCTACTTGGTTATTTTTCAGTGGAACAGGTGTCACTTAACTGTTTCTTCTCCTCTTTACTGCTTGCATGTGTTCCTCTCATTCCTTAATTTGTCCATCAACTTCATGCTCCAGTACTCCTGTTTCAAAAGGAATTATAAATAATATCGAGAGGCTCTATGTTCACATACTGGGTAATCACTAATCACAATAAATCCCATTCCTCATATGGAGTTGTTGACTCTGCATTGGATTGGTTTGACTCTTATCTTGCAGGCAGAAATCAGATTGTGAATCAGAATTCTGATATGATATGGTATTGAATTTGGGGTTCCACAGGGATCAATCATTGGGCCATTACTATTCTCTATCTACATAAATGATCTTCCATCTGCCGCAAGTGAAAGCCAGGCAATATTATATGCAGATGACACAGCTGTTATTTGTAGCTCTGAGAAGATATGTGAAATACAGCAGTTTCTCTCTACTGATCTTAATCTGATTGGCAAGCGGCTGGTCAAAAACAAATTGACCTTGAATGTAAAATAGACCAAAAGTATGCTTTTTGGCACACCAACCATGTTGAAGAGGACTGACCCTCTCATACTCCATCATGACTCATATGGTATAGAACAGGTTGATGTTTTTAGGTACTTTGGGGTGCTTTTGGACAGTACCTTAACATTCAAAGACCATATATCTATGATTTGCAAGAAAATTTCATGCCGTCTTGGGATGCTTGGGAGGGTTAAGAAGTATCTTCCACACAAATACAGGATTATGGTGTACAATAGTTTGATAAGCCCCCACTTTGATTATGCTAGTTGTACCTGGTCTAACACCTGTGCCAAATATAAAAAATGTCTGGTATCTTTGCAAGGAAGAGCTGGTCGGATTATTCTAGATCTTCCTAGGATTGCACCTACAGCTGATGTTCTCTCAGCTCTATCCTGGATCCATATAGAGCAAACATGGAATTATCACCGTCAGGTTTTTATGCATAAAATTCACATAGCAGCTGCTCCTGACTATCTTTGTGACAGGTATGTCCATGTCTCCTCGAGTGAATCTGCCACAAGAGCTAATCTACCTCTGGTGGTTTCTCTGCCTTCCACATTCCTCCACTAATTGGGGGAGACGTCGTCAAACTTGCCATGGGGTTAATCAATGGAATGCGCTGCCTCGGCATATTTGTATGTGCAATAACACTGATATCTTTAAATCTAAATTAAAATGTGCAATTAGAAATGGCCTGGCTTTCTAGAATCTTTGAAATCGATTTTAGATCTTAGTTCGGAGAGTATGTTTGACATGTTAGGTATTCATGCCTTCCATTTATATATATTTATTTATGTGTTCTGTTTGTTATATTTTGTATGTTTTATATGTGCAGGGATCCTGGCGAGAACACTGGTTCACCAGTGACAGGATCCCTGGTTACGAATAAAGTTAATAAAAAAAATAAAAAAATTCCAACCCCATAGCTTCACGCACGCACACACACATCTAATCAAATACAAACACATGCTGTTCGAAAGCCGTTATTTCCTATCCACAGTTGGTTTGGTCTACCAAACATACTCTGAAACTCTCTACAAAGAAACGATGCACAGAACTGACCACCTAGGATAAAGAATTATATTTTACCCAGCCCAGACACAATAGCATGTGCATAAAAACATTACTTACTACAGGATGAGCTCCAGGTATGGCTGCCTTTCCCAGGAACGGGTACACCCCGCTGCCTCTGAGTAGTGGGCAGTTCAAGTGCAGCTTGTAGATTGCTCAACAGCATGTCTCTTCCCAGTCCTGCTGTCAGTACACTACAAAAGTCAGCCAACCAGTTTGGACCTACATGTAATGAAAGAAATTAATGAAAATGATATGGCACAAAAGAGGGGTCTCATTAAGAAGACACTGCAACTGCATGGCCTCTCTAAAGACTCTCCAATTCAGGCAGAATATGATCATCAATATCACAACCCTCTGAGTAATGCAAGAAGTAAGACTCCATTTGCTCCTGCAAGTCACTGCAGAGATGTAATTGTTGAGAATGTCACCATGGATACATTTGTTATTGATTACCATCACAGTAACAAGTTGTGCTTAATGGGTGAAATGACAAGAAGGGGTATTCAAGGTAAACTGTCCAGGCCATGAGAGCTGTTCAGCAAAGATGCCCTATTTCGGAGATGAACAAATTGGTGGAAAGATTTGTGAATCCAATTTACTTACAGGTAAGAATCCACTAATGGTCAAGTGTCTCACAACTGATGCTGATGGCAAGGCATGTAAAGGGTTCAGTGGTACAATGGCTGTAACTACTCATTCTAAAACAGAGAACCTGTTAGATCAAGTTCACCTACTCAAGTCACTCCACAGAGCACTGACTATTAAAGCAGTGATCTCCTCTGATATGTTCCTGCAAAAACTGAGACTAAGAAGTGCTTGACAATCTTATAAATACCTGGGAGTAACCATCACTGATTAATTGGAGTCCGATGAACATGTAAAAACTGTTTTAGCAAAATCTAATCAGCGTATGTTCCTATTACGGAAGCTTAATTCATTCAGACTAGACCAACTTATAACAATATTAAAATCGGCAATCAAGACCATCATTACATTCTGTTTAGCCGCGTGGGTTGGAAATACTACTGCTAGAGACATGACTGAAGTTAAATAGACTATTTTCTAAAGCAAGGAAAGTTTGTCGGTCACATGACCTCAGTTCAGTAGCTGAGTTGCTTGTCAGAGTATCACAGAGTAATATGAAGTCAATCATGTCATCCCAACATCCTCTGGGGCATGGGGTAGATTACAGCAATCGAACAGGCAGACTAATTGTCATGAGATGCCGAACCGAGAGATACAGGCATTCTTTCTTGCCAAGGACTATTCTCAATCTTGCCAATGAATTATGTAGTAAATAGGCCAATATTATGTGTCAGAACATGGACATAGTAGTTTTCATTTTTCGTTTTAGGAATCAGATTTTTATGTATTTTCGATGTATTTATGATTGTTTTATTGTCTGCTTTACTGAGATGGAGTGAACGCCAATTCTTTTAATGGTCAATCAAGATTCTTATATCATAAATATCAAAAGCGCTTTGCAGAGGAATTGACCTACCATGTACAGGCAGAGGTGACTGCTTGCAGGAGAGCCTCAAATATGACCACTACAAAGTTGTGAGAGCTTTATCAACATGTTTAGACTGCCTTGCAAAGTGCTACAGTGGAAATCATTCATATTGCCCAAAGCATTCATTTCTATGCAAGACTGGCAGGAAGTACACATTTCCATGTATGCCAAATGCTGCAAAGGGTTCTCTGCTAATATTCCACACTGACAGCAGGAAGTTAAACAAAATATTTGAGACACGCACCTGCAGCAAACATTATGGTCCACTCGTTTTGAGACTTCCACTCAAAAGCAGATGCCATCAATAAGGCTTTCACTGTGACCAATCCAAAACATAGTACCACATTTTCATGCAATGTTCAGTACAGGGACTACAGTTCCATACACATAACATATAATGTGCCTGGAGAGTCCATAGCCAGGAAGATGGAAGCTGCAGTATTAAAGGTTAGCTCAAATAGTCCATGTATCCAGACTCTGAAACAGATGCAAAGAAAACAGCAATGTGATGAATTACGTACGAGAGGCAGAGCATACAGACGGAGGAGAGCACATCTCAGAGAGAGAAAATACAAGCTACATGGTAGAACTAAAAACATAAACCAGTCCAGCATCCATAAAAGACATCAACTGATTCATGACCAGTTACTCTGAGGTGACAAACTACACTGATGATGAAGATGACAATATTTACCAGTAATGCCAGTAATTTGTTAACTGAGTCTATCCACACTCACTGTCATGAGTTAAAACAGTATCACTCACTCAGGGAAGTACGCAATCAAGCTGATGACCATGACCTTGGCAAGTGCCATCAAACTTGCATGGCCTTCTGCTGTTGTCATTGCAAGATACTGCTGAGAGACGTGACACCTCTCTCCACATGTAGGCTGTTGTGGCATATGTAGGAGATGTCAAATGGTTTGGTCCTTAAGATTTCTTTACTTTGCACAATACTTTGAAGAGAATATATGTCAGAATGTGGACTCTGCTACCTGCTGGCTCTTCTCTTAGCTGCCAGGGGTAGCATTGTGAAAGTAATGCCATATGCTGGTGCCCCTGGCTTACTGATGGTGTAGGCACCTGTCCACATTCTGCATCCCCTTGTGCCACATGCTGGGGCTGATGTATGTTTTGCCAACTTTTCATTTATGTCATCAGCCCATGCCATCCAATCTTGGTCTGACATTGTAAAGGTGTGAACTTTCCAGTTACATATGTCTAAATGTATATAGGCCTACGCTTATTCTGAATGTAGCTTGGGGCTCAGTTCAGCTGATACTTAAACCACATTTAGTAATATACAGGTATGCTTTTAAACTTCTGACTGTCGCTTTTGCTCTGCTAGGTACACTGCACAGAAGTAGGCTACTCACCAGATGAACAACTTCACTATCAAATAAGCTACTTGTACTACTTAGTGAGTGTAAGTCTGTGATGGCATAAGCTCTGAGGTGATGGGTATTACTTTCACTTTTCCCCTTTGAGGTAGCTGAGAGGTTTCCACACCTACCCATGCAATCATCCCATTCTTTATCATAAAGTTGAAATTTGATTTCTTCTTGAATATGAAACTTTTTACTAATTTTAAGTTGCTAATTCTTCAACCTCAACAACTTGTTTCTGTTCTTCTAAGGTGAGGTCATAGGTGTGAGGAGTTCATAAATACTGATTAAGTTTCAGGACAATAACTTCTATTTCACACTTTGTTCTAAAACTGCAGTCAATCATTTGGATTCATTCATATAGAGTATATTCAATAAAATGTTGTTGCACTTTTACCTTTCAAAAAGCGGTCCATTACGTCTAGTTTTTCTTCACTCACTTCCCAAGTGCAATACAAAATATAATATTAAAAGGTTGCAACTTGCAGAGATGAGTCAATGTAGATACCTAGGTCTCTTTCAACAAAGACCTCCTGTAACTCCTCACCATTAAGATTGTATACTTTTGGTTACTTCTACCAATATGCATCACCTTGCATTTATCAATATTCACCATCCCTGAGACCAGGAAAAAACCTTATCCAAATCCGCTTGAAATTTGAAATCTGATTGTCTGAATCACTTTTGGAAGAGACCTCAGAAGAATAGTTTGGTGTCATCAGCAAACTTCTTAGCTTTATACAAAACATCTCGTCAGTGACATTTATATAGGCAACAAACACAAGTGACCCATAACAGACCCCTGTGGAACCACACTAGTTACGTCCTGCCAATTACAACATGAACAATGCAAGCATGCATTGTTATGTTAGGCTACACCACATTCATGCGAGTCTGTTCATTCTTAATAATGGCTGCAGCCTAGGCTAGTTGTAGCCTACGCAGTATACGTTGTCGTCCTAGCCTATCGTTTCAAGTTCACTAGCTAATAATCAAATAGCACATGCATTAATACTACTTACTATTTGGCCTATAAACGTCCCGAATTTTAATGATAAATGTGCAGATCCTTGATTTTCAGT
>JAIPMN010035540.1:0-12078 GCA_020650975.1 Apostichopus californicus
CAAATCTGACCCAAGGCCATGTAATAGCCACACATCATTGGAAACTATACAAGATCTAAGATACAAATACAACCATTTTACCACTCACAACATGGATGCCTTCTAATTAGTTTCTTAAGATATTAAGTCAATAAAGCTGCATTTTAAATGGTCTTGTTGTGTTATCAAATCTGACCCAAGGCCATGTAATAGCCACACATCATTGGAAACTATACAAGATCTAAGATACAAATACAACCATTTTACCACTCACAACATGGATGCCTTCTAATTAATTTCTACAGACATTAAGTCAATAAAGCTGCATTTTAAATTGCCTTGTTTGTTATAAAATCTGACCAAATGCCATGTAATAGCCATACATCATTGGAAACTCCTCAGTTTGAGGCATACATGCATATACTGTATAAACCATTTTACCACTCACAATTAGGCAATTATTTACAATTCCATAAAGTTAAGAAACTACATGTCAGACAAATTGAAAATGAAATGCTTTTTACTGTTTCATTTGTCAAAATATTTTCAAACATGTTTGGTCTATATTTTTTTTTTCATTATTCCTGGAGTAAGTTTGGTTGATTTGTGGAACAGGCAAGGTTTTCTGGAATTTTCCATCTTTTTTTAGTTTCTCTGAAGATTGCAGCCAAGTCAATACAAAATGCAACTTTAAACGAAAAAATAAATAAAAAATAAAATAATAATCATAAATATAAAAATAAAAATAAAAATAAAAAGAAAAATAAATAAAAGAAAAATAATAATAAAAAATAAATGAAAAAAAAACATTTAAACCACGGTACGTGTCAATGAAGGTTACAAAAACTACATTTTTATCTGATATTAAAGGAAACTTTAAACCAAGCCATCATCTTTAGCTTGTATGAAAGTATTTTAGATGAAAAACTTCCCTACATCAATGGGTATTCCACACGGGAGTTTTTACCTTTTCAAATTTCATGTCAGGGGCTTGTCATATTGTCAATCTGTCCTGACAATCTGTCACAAGGAGTTCAAACCTTTCACCTTCTCGTCCTTTTTTTTTCTTCGTTTTTTTTTCATATTCCCAGATGAACATGAAAAAGAGTAATGATATTAGAACCAATGAAATTATTAGGTCACATTAAAGAACTGCAATAATGTTGCTTTCAATGTAGATTTCACAGCATGTAAAAACCCACTATTACAGGAAATAAACATTGTCATAAATTCAGGTCTATGTGGCTGGTTTATTATGTCATTGTTAGACTTGTTCAAGTCTTCCCCCTTGTCGTGTATGATGCAAGGGATACCGGCCATAGGTGATGGTAAGGTTTTTGTTTCTCCTTTTAATATCACAAAGTATCCAATCACAAACAAGATTTGTGTTTCTAATATAATCCCTTTGACAAGTGCTAGATTGAACTTTACTAGTGACCACATTTATATGCTAATAATCTGCTGCCTAAAATGATGACATCAGACAAAGAATTAATCTTGAAATGTTACAGTTCAGAGCAGACTACTACATTTTCTGTCCCATTTTTTAGCTTGAGAGAAATGACCGTTAAAACATCATTAGAGGGGCTCATCAATCAAAGTGGCTGTTATAATTAGTCTAATGCATAATACCATTAGGTCAGCCCCTCAGAAGTAACACAAAATTTAGCAATTAAATGTACAACATTTTATGGTCTCAGATATTAACACTTTCACAATGTATGACAAATATCTCACACAAAATGTTTTTTTCATTTCAGTCATAAATCCTCTGTTTTGTTTAAATACAGGTATTATTTGTTGGATCTCTGGTCATGTTTCAAACACCCATAAACTATTCATGATCATATCAATTAAACTGTCAAATAAATATTCAAGAAAAGGAAAAAACTCCAGTGAAAATCAATTGTGTTCACATGTAAAGTATCGTCTCACTTTTGTTTTAAGATTAAAGAAAACTGACTAGATTATTATACTGAAATAATTAACAATCATTGTTAATATTAAAGCAGCATTTAGCGTTTTGTCGCTGTTTTCCACTTTTTTGACAAGTCCATCAAGTTTTTTACATACATCAATCACAAAACAGCAAACTAAGATATTAGACAAGTTTTTTCCCTGCCAAAAGAGTTAATTGGCAAGTAATTAAGGACATTTGCAGATAATGAGAAAAGTGTCCTCCGACAAATTACACATTTAATATTAATCGCATACAGTTCACTAACCCACTAGTTTGAATTCAACCAATCAGAGATGCAGGTTTAGTTATGAGCTGTTGCTAAAAATAGATTCAAAACTTCGAGTTGGTAACTTGGTACAACCAGCAAGCTGGACTCTAACAGCTCCCTGGTACAACTGCCATAGACAATCTACACAAATCAAGCATGGTGTTGTATTACGTATTGGCCAATGACGTTCGTAGCGTTAAAATATTCATATTATGGGCGAGGTTTATTTGGATCCCAACGGAAAATATCTTCGAGGAAAACAAAGTTGAAAGTTGTAAATTTTTCGACTTTTATGCCACCATTTGAAGTAAGATTTGAATAGATAAGCTAGTTATGTATGTCGTTATGGCATAGTGGAATCAGTGTGGTTGAGAAACACCATAGAAAAGGACGCAAAATGCTGCTTTAAGATCTACCTTAGTTTTACAAAACCAGCATACAATACAACCAATTTAACTGTGATAGTCAAATATATCACACCCAGTCATCAAAAGTCACTCTCCTTAGATATATTAGATTTTATAACTGGGAGGAGGCTTCTGCTCTGGCAGAGGGAGGGTGAGGGGGGGGGGGCCTTGTGTAGGAACCAGGTGGCTAGAGGGCTTGTGAGTCAAACTCCTGAAGAACAGTTCTCTTCCAGGGGGAACAGCCCAGCCACCAGGAAGGATCTTTTTCCCTTTTTCTTTCTTTCTTAGCTATAATAGTCTCATCCTGGGAGGGTGGGTTTGCCAGATCTGGAGCAGCCTCCCAGTATTAATTTAAGTAATTAAGTAGTAAAGCTTCCAATCTGAGTATTTGGCTTGTCTGCCTACCCTTACCAATATGTAATAAAACACATTAAATAGTCTTGTTTTTTTGTTTAAAAACTTATTTTGCTGTCCTGCAGAAGCTGTGCTTCGCACAACTCGATCAGACTTGTCGCCCCTCACTGGCCATCAGCATTATTTGTTTTTGAGGGTATTCAAATTCACTGTATTTAACTTGTATGCATTTTAACACATCCTCTTTGACATGCCCTTTACCTGGGAGTTAGAGAGAGAGAGAGAGGCGCTGTTCTTCATTCTGTCATGTGCTTTCGTTTCGTCTATGAGCTTTCTATCTAGGAAGTTGGAATGACTACAGTATCATTTATCTGGCCTTACGTACAGCAGATCATATTCCACTTAGACTTCATTGCATGGTTGATATCTACAACTTATCATCAGGGTGACACGTGGTAACCTGAGAGGAGAGGGGAAAAAATAACAAAATCTTAAAATCTCACACAAACAAAATCAGTCATAAAAATAAAATGATAAGGAGTGAAGAGATGGCTTTAAAAAAATGTAATAATTGTATCATCAGTGAGTTTATCTAGCATTGCACACATTCAGAAAATTTGCACTTTGCACATTATAATAATAATAATTATAATAATCATAATTATAATAATAATAATCATTATCATAATAATAATAATAATCATAATAATAATAATCATAATCAAAATAATAATATTAATAATCATAATCAAAATAATAATATTAATAATAATCAGCAGTTGTTTTTACCATGTTTAAGTGACCACAAACGTGGGAGAAACCCGCAAGTGCTTATGGATGACAACTTACACGTCGGGTGACTTCCAATTCAACAATTTTGAACTCAAATTTGGAATCATTTCCATTTAGAAAGTCATTTCAGATGGGAAAACCGTAGATTGCTCTTGGATGTAAACCCTACCTTACTATGACACGGCCGGGGAATCGAACCCGGAACCTCCCGATTGCTAAGCCTCATTGCTTCAAATGCCACCGCCTTTATCCACAGTAATGGTACATGGTACACATTATATTCCTATCAAACTGTTCATGTTTGGTGAATCATAAGGGAACAGACTGTACAATCCGTACCTACCTTTATTAACAAACAGCTTGAGACAGTTTATAAAGCTGACCACCAAAATCTGTCTCAGATTCTTGTGTCTGTTTATTTCTTTTTCATTTCTTAACCAGCAAAGAATGTAGAATAATTCCTGCAAGAAAGAAATGTAAAAATATCTTTTATGTTGGCAGAGTTTGCAATCAAATGTTTTACAAAGTTTGTTAAAATTGTTTCAAGAAATACTGGTGTCATTGGTTTTTGTTTTTTTTTATTACAAAAGCAATAACTCCTTTATTACTCACTCCTCATTTTTTAATTCATTACAAAAGTATTAATTTCTTTATTACTCTTCAACAATTTTAATGGTTCACATTAAACCAATAACTTAATATTTTACAACATCTTAAAAGGTATTATCTTTTTTCCACACAGAGTGAAATTTATACAGTCACCATGTCATGCTTGGTGTCACCCTCGGGAAGTTTTCGTGAAATTTAAATATTAAAATTGAACCTGTCATTTGACCCTATTTAATGTCTCCAAGAATTTTCAACTTTCGACGAGTCTCTTCCGGAAGGTTCTGTCCCGTTGAAGTATTCCCAGACATTGACGAGCATTAAATTAGCAATAAATTGTCTCAATGGTAAAGATATTTTGAGAATGGCTTTGAAAATAAACTTCCAAGTGACCTCTTACTTACCTGTGGCTACAGATACGTTCAGGGAGTCGATGTTTGGATGGAGGCGTCTCCCAGCTGGAATCGTAACAAGCTGATGACAATGAGATCTGAGGGCTTCTCTAAGGCCAAACCCTTCACTACCTACAAGATATTAAAATTAAAATTGTAATCACAGATAATATTTTTGGAAAATAACAGGTATTCATACAAGACAAGCAAATGGAAAGCAGGCAGCTCACATGGATTTTATTTACTAAATTTTATTTTATAATTTAATACCTTATGATTCACAAACAATAACTGATCATTCACTACTTATAAAGAATATTCAGAATAAATAAAAAGCTGCCAAAATATATTAAAAATGATCACAATCAGTAAATAACAGCACATTATAGATGTTTGTAACAGTTTAGGTTGTAAACAGATATATTTGAATTGAAGAAAGATCTTTTTTTGTGAGAACCTTTGTTTTTACAATGTCACCATGGTAACAAACCAATGTTGAAGCACATTAACAGCAGTAATGCAGTATGAAAATCAGAGCATCTGAAACAATTTTCTGACTGAATTTCTGTGTTTTCAAGAGCGACTCAAAATCTCATCGGCATTGAATTAAGAGATTTGGAACCACGTATAACCTCACATAACAACAAATTTGCATAGTCATGGTACAGGAAATTCAAAGTAGTACAGGAAATTACAGGAAGTACAGGAAATTGAAAGACAAAGGAGCCAGCTATCTAGTATGGGTAGCTCATTGCTGGCTAAACCTTCTGCAAGCAAGGTTTTTCTAGACGAAATGTCACTTGGCTTGACTGGTGATAATTCAACAGATTAGTTATATACAGTAGGGCCGGGTATTCAAACTGGTGGGGGGAGGGGGGGTGGATCGCACAAAATGTTTTGGGGGGACGCCAAAAATTCGGGAGGAAAGAAAAATCACCGAAACTTTTTGGGAAACAGTGAAGAAATCTTTAGCACAATTTCTTGAAAACATTGCAAAATATAACTCCACTTTACATATTTTTTTACCTTTAAACTGAAAACAATTTCTCAAATGTAATGGGGGATCCTCCCCTCCTTAAGCCCCCCCCCCTCCTTTTCTCAGACTACCACATTTACCACAGTGGGGTCGCCAAGATGATCAAAGGGGAAAAATGGGGTTCACCAAGCCCTCCTCCCCCCCCCCACTCCCCTCCACAATTAATTGTCAATTAATCTCACCAATCACTAATACAGTAGGTCTTGAGAGTCCTAAGTTCCTACAGGGTACGACGGGTACAGCTTGGTCCAGAGATTGTCCGTCTCCCTGGCTGGTCGCTCCCATGATCAGCCATCCCAAACTAGCAAGTTCCTGAAATGGCATCGTAAGAGGATTCAAAGAGAGACAGAGGTATTGCTTGATATGGGTATGACAACAAACAAAATAATACTGAGGTTTCAAAGTATTTAGTATGATTGACAGATATCGTGAGAAATATTGTGTGTGTCTTTGAAGAGGATCCACCTCGGAAGTTAAAAAGCTCACATCTTTTACATTTTCGCTCCAAATGTTGGAAATGGTGGAAATTTATGAAAATAGTATGAAAGGAAATTAAGACCTCAAACTGAAAGTATTCACTGAAATATTCGATCCTATTTTCAGCACTATACAGTTTGATTGGTTAACGACGTTGCTCGTCAGTATTGTTTCAAGGCGAGAGAGATTGACATATTTGGTCATATGTAAAAATAAAGAGGGTTCAAAAAAGAAAGAGAGACTTGATGTTAGTATAACAACAAACAAAATGTTAAGGAACTTTTAGCCTATTTGGTATGATTGACAGAAGTATCGTGAGAAAAGTTGTGTTTGTATAAAGTTCTTGTCTTTGATAAGGGATCCGCCTAGACTTGAAAGTAAAAAGTTTTTTTTTTTACTATAAATATGAATGAAATTTATGAGAATAGAATTAAAAGACACTAAAACTGCAAACAAAAAGAATTCGTTTTGATGTGTGTATTGCTTGGAAAAGAAATTGATTTATTTAGTGAATAAATTATCATGTCCAGATTAGTTAGTGTGGTCATATACAGAGGGAAGGAAGTCATACCTAGCAAACAGCTAGGCCTGAAAAGAGGGTGGGGCATTGGGTCCTGGGGACCAGAGAATAATGAGTAGTTGGTCAGGAAACAATGGAGAGGGCCTGGGAGAATATGGGATAAAGAATATTGTACTCTTATTTTTATACACATAATTAGGGGGAAATATTGCAAAAATTGGGAAGAGAGGGTAGTGACATTATTGTCTACAGGACTCGATTTTTCTCTTATGGCCGCTGAGAACAGCAACATTTGTTCAGCGTTTAGAAAGGTCTTAAATTAGTAGGAATTCGCTGAAAAGACTCAGCATGGGGGAAGGTAGGACCATAATACCATATTATTTTTATTTTTAATTTACAGAGCTGGCTACTGTGTAATATAATGACAGTGAGTGTAAAGGGTGGACTATAAATATGTCGACGGTATTTTACCAATCGAATGGGTTGCCTCGATGACGAGGAGAATATTACCTGTAGGAAGCTTGCCATGTTTGCAGCCGAGTAAATTGGCATAACCTCGGTGATTCCGCTGCTGGCCTTACTAACGGTAGAGGTCAAAGGGCAACTGAAAACAATAAATGATACAAAAATATTGGTGTTCAAAGAAAAAAATGATTTCATACACTGGTTGTGATAAATTGATTCATATAGATGCATCGTATACATTCATTGTTGAATACTTAAGTTTGTGAAAGAAACCTTTTCTTTTTTTTTCATGTTAAAAGTAGAGACTTTCATTACATTCAATATTATGCATTTTATTGACATGGAACTAGTGCTGGCCTAAAATGGAATGCTGGTACAATTTCCCCAGATAAAAGGTTGCCAATTGTGTGCAATAAAATAGGACACCCTCCTGTTACTCAATTAAACATCATTTTCAAATGTAACATTTGCATTTCATTGTACCAAGAGTTGTGTCTTACAGTAACTTCATATATAATATGGAACTTTATAAAGCTTTGGTCTTACCCCCGGGGGACCTTCTGAAGTTTCTGAAGCTAATGTCACAAAATTGTTCAAATTATTTACCATTTGTATTTGCTGGCTACGATCTTGTCCACACCAAGGAAATACGCTGATCTCATTAAGGCACCGAGGTTCATCGGATCCTAAAGAAGGGAAAAAGACGAGGATACAAATTTCACAAGGATGCTTCAGAAAGTGTTCCTATTTCATCCATAAAAAAAAAAAAAAAATTCTGGTGGATGATCTATTTCTTTGAGACAAATACCATAGGAATTTCAAAGTTATATATACACATATCATACACATGCCTTGTGTGATTAACCAGAAAGTCAGCAGGTTTAGTGATTCTTTGCCTTATAAGTTTATACTGTATATGGAATCACCTGAGGGAATCACCTTATCAGCAAACTGAGGAAAATGTGTCCTGAAGTCAAGAACCAGAACATCAGAAAAGAGTTCCAGACATCTTGATCATTGCAAAGCCGGTATTACCCTTCTAAAAGTTGATGACAGATAACAGTCATTACTAGAAGTGGAAAACCCTCTCATCCACTTAAAAGAGGAAAGGTCAAATCCTGACACAGAAAATCCACTCAACAGGAATGGTTGAGACTTCAAATATTAATAATATAATAATAATAATTAACAGTTCTTATATAGCGCAACTTACAATAAAGTCTCGCCGCGCAGTACTTAACCCTGGTCCTTGGTAACTTGTCACACCTACACACCAAAGTGTGCACAATTCAAACAATCTATCCTGAGGCACCACAGTGCACCACAGCCACGTGTCCCCTGGGGGACTTCCCATAGGGTGTAGCCACAAGCCGGCGCACGCAACTATATTTACAAGTCACCTCGCAAGTCCCCATTTATACACCTGGGTGAAGAGAGGCAACGGAGATAAAGTGCCTTGCCCAAGGACACAACGCAATGATCTGGCCAAGACTCAAACCTGTAATCCTTAGATCACAAGTCCACTGCCTTAACCACTTGACCACAACCAACAGTCCATCAGCATCATATCTGGGCAAATATTTGGACAATATCTGCTGCCACTAAATGCCCTTGTGGAAATACAAGCACTGATAAGGGCAACGGTAACGGCTTAAGGTCAAAGGGTTCTGTATCAGATAAATCCATTAGGACTTAAATCTTGAGAACTCAGAGCTGTTTTAGATATTGTGCAGTAATTTCTGACTTAGATAGAAATGACATCTTAAACAGCATCTTAAACCTTTACTCATTAAGTATGGTAGGAGCATGGATGATGTATACCAAGGCAGTGAGAGCAATGAAATATTACCCTGACATGGTGTAAATTTCAGGGGATTACCATTTAGGTTCCTAAATATAAAAGTTATTCTTAATTTCATTACAACAATATCAATTAAGGTCTGACCAATTATGTGCTTTCCTGTACACCATGTCCTTGCACAAAATGTCATGCTGAAACCAGAAGCTTATTACTGACCACATCCCTAACTAAAAAGAAAGGTTTTCAACAATTAAATTCTGCTAGCCTTAAACAACCATTGGCTTGAAGCAAGTTAGTGTCTCTTTGTAGAAAGCTTGTGTCTCTTTTATAAAAAGAAAATTCTTACCAAGATCTGATCCAATGCTAATACACAGAATGGCCGATCTGCTGGTATCGTCAGAAGTTCACTCGATATTTTGGATAAGTGCTCAAAATGGAGAGGGCTCACTTCCAAGCAGACACCCTTGAAGAGAATATCAGGGGGAAACAAACAAGAAAGATATGCAGTAAAACTGGACACCTGGCTCATTTTGACAATTAATGTAAAACGATAAACTATACTAATCACAACATCCTATTTTACAGTTGACTAATATATCATTGAAAGATTAGTTCAGAGGTTTGTCATACTTTCCTATTTAATAAAGACCAACCCAAATTTCCCAAAATAACTTTGTATGAATTACAGGTGAAGAAAATGATATTTGAAAAATAACCTCAACACCCTCCAACCCCCTCCCCCCCCCCTCCCCCAACGTCGCCCATCTCAAATTTTAATTGGTATGAAATATGGTTGTGAACTCATTGGATTCACTTTACATCCATATAGCCAACCAACTGTAGTTGGGCCATGTATTCCACAGAATAGATGTGTGGGAAAGATACAAGACAGTCTGCTTCTTCAGATGAATATTTTAATCCTGGATATACAGTACTCAAATCTAGGTGCCTTTCTCCTTTAATAATTAAATTATAACTTGTTAACGTCACTAACTGATACAAGACTAAATTCCAGCGGATGAAAATCTGCGGACATGACTCTGACGTTAACACATCCTCCCCCCTCACCCCCCACTCAATATTTATGTAACTTGGTCTGTACCTACACTGTACGTTAAAAGGTAGAGTGACATTTTGATAATCTCTTGAGTGTGTTGGTGGTGCCACTGTATGTTTCAAGGATGGCCTATTTTTTTCAAATGTGAAGATATTCCCAGGGCGGTACATAAATCTGGGGACATTACCGAGGAAACTTTGAATCAGTGGAGGGTACAAGAGATCCAGTAACTGTCACCAGACATCACGGACGTCTGGTAAGCTAGTTAGACCTCTTTTAGCAAGAGGAAATACGAATCATTCCACAAGCTACTCGAATCGGGGGAGATATGGAAGCCCATTATATAACTTTCCTAATTAAACACCACCACTAGGTCAGTATGATAGCCACACATGTTTTCAGTTCAACAGGCCCTCTACCAGGGAATAATTTATCCAGCAACTGCAAAATACTATGGAAATTGCTATGAATGTGTAAAGATGTAGCAGTTGCTGTACACAGGAACCAATAGTATTTTATAAGAGACAAAGTTTCAGAGCCTTCAGCTACAAAGAATTTGGACACCAAACGATTCTGTGTCTATAATCAATGACAAAGAATTCTCCTTAACTTGAGGACATCTTTGTCTGTCATTTAAGACTCCTCAATATCAGAAAAATAAGTTGGAGGCCTCGGGCACAGTGAATCTAAAGAGACCAATTATACATTTTAATTTAAGCTGGATAATACAGGTATCACATCCTGATAAATGCTTATTGAACATCTGAAATGAGTACCTGATGAGGTCTCCCCTGTGACAATTTATTCAGTTCTCCTCTACTGGTTTCATGCAGCACTACCCCTCTCTCCTCAAGCAATCTGACAATCTCCTGGGCTTCGTCACGAGCAGATTTTTTGAAGGCTTCCAATACGAATGCTTTGTGAAACTCCCTCCTCTTCTCTTGTAAGGCCAGAAGACAAGGAGACACACCATACAGTACTTCATGATTCTGACCAATTTTGGGTTTTCTGCAAAAAAATAATAAAAGAAATCAAAATTTATTCATAATACTAAAAGTAGTACTCTCATTTCCTTTATAAGTTTTTGAGCAATGAAGTTTGAGAAAAACATTTCATCCATGCATAGTCAAGTCAACTCCATAGTCGAAATACATGAATGAAAATGGAATCAGAAGGGTTTATTGATGAAAAGGACATCCAAGTCCTGTTTTGAAGGACTTACCATTCCCTCCCAAAATCCCTCCCTCACCAGTTCCAATCCTACCTTCCAACACTTACTAAACTCCCGACTTTGTGGTTTAATCCTAGCTGTCTCTTTTTCTGCTAGTCTTCGTACAGTAACTTTGTTCATATTTTCGATGTTTTTGTGTATTGTAAACGGGAGTGCACATCTTCAAGCCCCGGCCAGGTTTCTGTGCATTTCCTTTCACCTCATGTATATATAATTTCTGTAATTACAATTTATGTTAAGTTGAATCTGTTGTGCTTAAAGTGAAGTGATAAACCAAATAAGCGAAACGAAACTTTGAAAGCGGAGGCAGGAGCATGTCTTTGCGCCTCCTCCGACTGTTCTAGCTAGGGATTACACTCCAAGGCATTGATGGATCATTCACCTCAGGGATCCTTTGAATTAGTTAAATAAGTGCCAGGAAATCAAGAGTGCAAATAGTACTTCATATTCCTTGAAGTATCTCAAAAAACAGACTATTGGATACAAGTACTTCACATGTTACTAACATAATGAAAACGGCTTCTAAAATTGCTCACATGGCCTGTTATTGAAACACTCTACAGTACGATGCCAAAATGCTTCTTGGGAAGGACTTAAATCCCCTACCAACTTCCAGCCACCCCCTCCCCAATTCCCATTTTTTGGGAAATATTAGATCATGGATCTCCAGTATCAATCTGCATCCCTACCTCCACATTTTAAGTGAAATTTACTAAACAGAATACTCACCTCT
>JAIPMN010035547.1:3254-17497 GCA_020650975.1 Apostichopus californicus
ACATTTCCCGCTGCAAGCCCAATGTATCTGTACTTGTTCTGTGCCAGCATGTCTAACGTTAGCATATTAGCACTATTTCGTAGGCCTGAAGTACCAGTACCTTCTTACGTCGTTAGTTCCCATGTCCGATCCGTCTTGGTGCAAATCTTTCACGAAGTCACTAACACTATTCTCGAACTGCTACAGAGATATATCAGTTTGGTACCACCCTGGAACACATCACATGACCCTCCATGCATGGTACGCGCGCGCCCAATTGACATGAATCCTCCAGATTTATTAAACTCGTTGACTACATGCATCGAATCACTGTGTAGATCAGTGAGTTTAATAAATCTGCTGCAACAATTTATTAAACTCGATGACTACATGCTGCAACAATTAAAAAGTAGCCTACTATAGTACCGTAGTACTAGTAGTATATCGAAGTATCCATGCTACTGCTTGTCTTCACTTCACATTGGAAAGGCGAACAAAGTGTCGATTAAAATGTAATTTAATGTTCAAAATATAAGTACAAGATTGACATAAGATAATTGAATCATAGGAGCTGAATCTTCAGATCTCGAGTCACGATATTTTTTTGTCGAATCGGTTATGTTAGTATTATCTAGTTTTGCGAAATAATACTAGTACTAGGCCTAGCATAGACATTGTTAATTAGAATTTAATAACGATAGGGCCAGGTGGTGTTTTTCAACAGATAGGCAATCTACAAAGGTACGGTACTCAGCACAGATGCTATGCAGGCCACAGATGCCATCAGTTTGGTTACTGCTCTGATGCTAGGCTACATACATTAGGAGGACAAGGTCGACTAGGCTATATCTCCTATCAGTATCAGCCTAATTGATGTTAGGGTGGAAGCCTATACAAAATACACAAAGTTTGGCTGAATTGCAGAATATCTCACAACACAAAGCTCCATGCTGTAGCTGGCTGGCACAAACTAGCCTAGGTAACCAAATTACCCTTCAAGAATTTCCCTTTTACAAAACAGCTAAATTAAAAAAGGAAAGAGAATCAGATTCCATTGTTTGTAATGTCACCAACAAATTTTAGCTTGAATAAGGACCCATAGTAATAATTATAATGATAAGTTTTAATAGGAATGGCCAAAAATGAACCATTCTGATGGGGTAGCCACAACAACATAATACATTGAACTTACTTTGTTTTGGCATTTCTCCTTGTATTGAACATCACAATTTAATGATGGGTCATTCTTCAAAAGAATGGCAAAAAATGAGCCGCCCGGATAGTGTAACCAGAGCAGCAAGATATAATGAACTTTTTGTTTAGTTTGGTATGTCTCTGTGTATTACTAGACTCCCATAGCCAACCTCTTTTAAGGGTGTTGCTTCAAAGTTGCAGGGTATTTTGCAGTTACTCTATTAGTTTGATAGAAAGCAATTCCTGGACTTCTTCAGTGTCCATTCCAGTATAAAGGTCCATATTGTGTTTATTAGCACTGAGCAAAATTTATAAGCAATTTTTAGCATTCCATTTTTTTACATTCATTTACATATCAGCAACTTGCAATTGATGAAAGAGAGATTACTGTGATAGAATTTTTAATCAGCGAACTTTTACCAGTAACAATAAATGCCATCCAAAATCTCCAAAGAGAAGAAAAATAAGCTCTTAATGGAAATATACAAATATTCATTATGTGTGTTGAAGCTTTTGTTAACATGAACAAGATAGCTAGCCTACCGCAGCTGAGTTTGGTCATCCAGATGGAACATTTGGTCATCTCTGTCGATGATACAACCATTAAAAATTTGCCCATGTTTAATAGGCCCACATTATAATCTTTTAACTACAAACAAATGACAAATAATAAAAATTATATCATATTTGAGACCTTTTTCAATAATATGGTATTGTGCAATAATTGGGCAATAATTTGATGAAGTCCCATAGTGGTCATCTTAATTCTGGACTTTGAAGGTAACTCTGCTATACTGTATGGTGTCCGTCTCAAAGATCCAATAAATCTGATGAGATAATTGTTATAAGCTTCTTTGAAATGTACTCAGAAGTAGCTACCGTACCTTAAAGTCATTTGTGCACTTGTTTTGTGTTGTTGTTGCTTGTACATCATCATCATTCAGGAACTGCAGTAATCATAGAATATATTTCATTTTCTTATTTTCCTGTAGACTAACCTGAAATGAGTGTGAGGCTGGGTCAATGCTGCAGCAGATTACTGCATGTCCAACTGGAGGAATCATGGCAGAAGTCTGAGATTAGATTTGCGAGGAAGATTCAACGCTGCAAGGTATTCATCAAAGTCAAAACAAGTTCAGCGAGAATCTCTTATCCATGTTGACCAGTCCAACACTAAATCACCTGAGAATAAAGAAGAGTTGTTAAAGATCTTAAAGTCAAACATTTGTTCTCATAAAGGTTTGTAACATCTGTTTCCAAATTTTAAACCATAGCATGTACCTTCCCTTTACTTTTCATTTGGTGTTGTTGACAATGTTACTGTACAAAACATTTAAGATTACACAAATTTATACAGAATAAAGTATTTAAACCAATTATAAATAGAAAAGCAAATATTAACATTGTTACAAGAATGGCACAGGTCCAACTAGAAAACGTACACTTTTCTCTTGACTGACAACTTGCAATTATAACATTACACAATAAATACAGAATATAGCAACACATCTATTAAAAAAGAGTCAGAAAACAATCATTCAGTTAAAAACCATTTGAGTTACAGTATGTCATGACTGATATAGAGTGATCCAGTAGAATACAGAGGTAACATGAATATTCAACAGTCATGAGAAATTCAAATTCGCTTCCCCAATCTACTTATGGTACAGAATGATGAGCCGACATACTCATTAATTTAGCAGCTGACCATCCTTTAAAGTCGATCGTAGTCCGTTTACTTTACAGTATGTCTCTTTTTGATCGCGGCAATAACCTCGTCATGCCCAATATTTTAGTTCTCACAGACTGACATGCATCTCTGATACCAAATTGAAGAGTTGCAAATCTGTGTATCTGACTTCTCTTTACACATTCACAGGTTAGCTAACTTTGTGTATGTGTGTGTGTGTGATCAGGGATTAATGCTTAAGTACTTTAGAGGCAAATTTGTAAATGACATGTAAAAGAGGAATTGACAATCTAAACATCCTGGTGAAATTTCCATTCAGTTCCTACATGTGTGGCATTTTTTTGAGATTATATAATATTTAGACAAAGTTTAACCTTGAAACGAAGCTTGATTCTCTATGCAATTTGAATTAAATAAGCTTCTTCAAATGTATTCGGGCTCATTGATTTTATTGTAATGTAAGCTTTAAAAAACCCTGATGTGAAAGTTGCAAAAAGGAACCCAATCCAAGATTTGTAAAACGAAATACAACTTTCACATGATAGCCTACTTACATTACATTTCTCTGCTACAAACCAAAAGGGAGTGTACCTCTTAACTGTGGCAACCGTCTTCTTTGTTGTACCTTATTATATCCACTATCATAGAATGTATGGAAATGGTTTTTGCATTTGCAAAACTCTGAAATTCCATTTCATGCCCCACCTGTCACTTCCTCCCACACCCCATTTCTTCCTCACATCTCCACAGATGTTGTGTGCTAACTATCTGTACGTGCGTAGCTTCTGTAATCTCTATTGATTGCAATTGTAGTACAGTATAATGTGAGTTTGGAAGAATTTTTTTTGGGAAACAGTTTTATATAGTGACCAAAAAATGTGACTCACTCTGTGTTTTAGTTTTTCCTATACTTTGTTTGTATATTATACTTAAAATGTGGACTTACACCGTTTGATTTAAAGTTAAAATACAAACTATATAGACATGCCTTAGACTGCTAGTGTTCAGCTTGTACTTGTAGTACACTGTAGACTGCATCAGAAGTAAATGAGAGGGTATATCAAAGTATTAGTTTAGTGAATCCAAAGGTTTAGAGAGCCAGCAGATTGAGCAGAAACTCATTTGAAACACTATCCATGAGATGATCCGGTACAAATACTAGCTTAGACATCAAGCCTTCTCATTTCGATGGTGTTCAGAGAATTATGAGGCATGCAGGCATTCCTGGTTGGGGACTGCCATTTAATGTACCCATTGATATAGGTATTGATATACCTTTTTAATTGTTTTACTTAAATGTTTTGATTTATAAATTGATATCTGCAGATGGTTTACTTGTGATTGCAAAACCACCCGGGGTGTCAGTTAATACAGGAAGAACGGACGCTGTCTCAGTCACTGAAGTCGTACCTCAACTGGCGAAGGCTTGCAATCTACCTTTTCTGGAGATAGTCAAAGCACCAGAGAAGTTAGTATCATGTTATTTTATCTCCTCTTAGTCGATGCCAAAAGTTGTTATGTGTTGTTCTTTAAGTATTCCCTGTGATTTTATGCAGAGACCATGAGCAAAGCTGTAGGCGTTAATGTATGTAGTTAAACTTGGTTGGCACTAACAATTAAAGTGAAGTTACTATTAGTGATCGTATTATGTATAGTACCATTTGGAATAGTCTTTCTCATAGCACACCCCTCCCAATTTAGTGGGAAGTAACGAATAGTAAATAATGTGTTAAAAAATATAAAATTAAAGGAGATATAAACACTGGACTTTTGCAGTGACTTCATAGTAGATATTACTATTCTAATTCCCTCTGTGAAATAACTAGTCAAAACTACCTTCCCCCGAAATTCTAGGAATTTTCTAACTATTTTATCAAACCTACTGTGTTGGCGGCCATTATGTAACAAAGGGAGCTTCAAAAATGACGCCAGCGAGCCACATCGTAAGTTAAAATTTCCCACTCTGCATATGAATTGTACACTCGCTCTCGGAGATTGTTGGGAAGTTGGTGCAAAATGTCAAAGTTTCAAACATTTGGTTGTGTTAACAGGAGCAGAAGGAGCAGGAAAGGGAAAACGATATTATGATTTTCCTGACCAAAAAAAGATTTCCAGAGAAACGAGCATTACAAAAGCACCAGGCTTGACCCTCCGTAGCAGAATTGTCGGCAGTTCTAGCATCATATAGTAACTGCCGGTGTCGGCCACAGATGCGATCTGTTGAGCAAGCTCAAGGTCTCATTGTCTCAGTTCCTCCACTGTGTATTAATTCTCAAATTGATAGCAGTCAAGTCCAAATGCATCAATGTTCTCTTTTTTCAAAAATTCTCGAGCCTGGAAAGTGTTTTGGAAGAAAATTTGACTACATATTGCCTTAGTTATTATGAACGGCGCATAGGATATGTATGTGTTGAAATGTGGCTCGCTTACTTCACTAAACAGGAGGGAATTCCCCATTCGGAATTAAAAGAACATGGCGAATGCCATGAGTGACAATTTGGTTGACTTTTAAGTTTGAAAGAAATGTTTTCAAGCATTCGTGTTGCTTCTGTCGAAAAGAGCTTACTGCAAAATGGTATTCTCTAAGCAGAAAAGTCTAGGGTATATTTCTCCTTTTGGTCTTTGACCAATTAACTGTGAGGTTCTTAAAGAGGCGGTAACATAAGATGTAAATTACTGACAGTTATTAAGGAATTTTACCGACCTTTAATATTCACACAACATCTTAATCAGATGGTTAATGAAAATTTGAGTTCATGACTAAACCATTTGGCCGGATTTGCCAGATTCAGCCGAATCTTGCTGGAATTCCTGCCGGATTTAACATATTTCGGAAATTAACACAATCAAACTTTTATTTTCTTCTGAGACATTTATTCATCTGTTATGACTCATAGGACCATATATATCAAGTAGCCTTTAATTTTCATTGCTGTCTCTTTTGTAGTTGGGATTTCCAATAATTTTAGTCATCTATTTTTTTCTTCTCATGAAGGTGGCTTGACCTAATCCTTTCACCATCAAAACGCATGTCCCACTCTAGTAGTATCAATTTTCATGTCTATTTATTCATTTTGGACAATATGAAAATTGGTCCGCAGAATTTTTTTTTGAACATTTTTTGAAAGCTTCACAGTCATTCAATTCACTGTCTAGCATTGCCTAGCATTGGCTAGCATAGTTGGAGTTCTCGCGTTCATTATATTAACTGGGAACATACCCAGACAAAGGGGTTACATTTGATTACATGGAAACCAGCATGATGAAGATACACTTTAATATAATATTGATCAAACTGAGTTCATGGCTTTAGATTAATTACTCTTAAGTCAGGCTGACGGAGCAAGTTTTATATATAAACATATTTAAACAAGAAAATGATTTTATTTCGGCTAGCAATAATTCTTTTCTTGTTTCTCCCTCCACAGAGAAAGCTCTGGATCTCTTCTTATGGCTACCGACATTGACAAGTTAAATGAGTTGAGGAATAGCTGGCAAATAGCTGGAGTAAACCATTCCATCAGAAGGAAATTCCTGTAAGTTTTTTTTTATGCAGGATTTGCAGAATTAATTCATTCATTTGTTTGTTTGCCCTATAATTAATGACAAAAATAGATTTAAATTAGAGATGATAATTATACGATCCATGTTGTAATGTCTCAAGATACATCACAAGATACTATGGTGGATTCACCATTAAGGATGCCCCAGGAAATGGCATTTCAAATCTGGCCAAATACCAGATTTGCCAGAATCAGCCAAAGATCTTGCGGGAATTCCTGCCTGAAGTATCGAAGTTTGGAAATCAAGACAATCCAACATTCTGAATTTTCTGCATTTGAGGATTTCTTTTTACAGAATCTGATATCCGGCTGGATTTAAAACTGGGGTACATCTTATTAACTACAACCTAACAACTTGTTTTGTCAGGAGTCACAGGTTTACAAATTTTGAGGGGGACTACCACTTACGCTAAATATTGCAATATACCACAAAAAATGCTAGTGTTCTGTAACAGAACAGACATTTTGGAAAATGTATCACTTTCTTCACAACAATCATTTGACCAGTGCAGAACAGCAAATAGTTATGTTTTTGTGGAATGGCAATTTTTGTTTGAACAAAACCCTCTCTCAATCTCTCACTATTTAATTCTCCCTGTGAATTGTTAACATGCACCATGGAATTGTAAGATGGCACTCTTTGTCAATAGAAAGAACTCCTGCTTAGAAAGCCCAAAATTAATTTTGATATGTAGTCGACTGTCAAACAACACTTTGAACCTTTGGGATTTTACCCATTAAACATCGAAGGCTTGTCAGTTAAAGTGGCTGGACTACTCAGTCTAACACAACAGACTGCTAGGTCAGCTCCTCAGATGCAGCAGCACCAAATGGCGGTGATTACACCTACAAGCTTTTGCCAGTCAAGATCACTTTTCAACGAGTATGGTTTGGAAAGATGCTTTGTTGTTTCTTCCTTATCACATATTGCCTAATGCTCTCCATTTAATTTGTAATTTGTGTTAGCATATTCTCTTCCTGTGTGGTGTGAATTTTTACGTATTTATATCAAAAAACATGGGATCAGGAGTATCAAAAGTTAAAGAATATTTAAAGTATGAAACCAAGGGATATCATCATTCTGAATTAACTTCTTTGTCTAATATAAAATAAGAAAACTTGAACATTTTGAGAAATCCTGCACAAGTACACGTAACATTTTCAAATCTTTCTATTTCTACCTTAGAGCTGTGACAATTGGAATCCCGGAACCTGAGGCAGGTAGGACCAATTATCTTTTTGGAGGGTTTAACCAATAAAAGTTAAAAATAATTAAGTGTAAGACCAGTGGAGTGAATCACTGAAATTGTCTCGTTCTCTGCTATTGTTTCCGTCGAGATGAAAGCATGCGTCCGATTAATGTTTTCATCTCGACCAAAACAATTACAAAGATCTTTGATTTGGTTTGAAATCTTTTGATTTGGTTTGGTCCCTCGGTCGCTTTGGTCCCACCTTTGATTTGGTCCCTCGATCTCTGCGAATGGGCCAAAAGTTTTTTTTGGGAAAAAGTGCATCGTCGTGAGTATTTACTACACAACCGTACTGAAGAAAGATTGGTTGGACCGTCGAGATTAAATGCATAATGTGACTTTAAAGGGATACACCAGTGACAAACAATGTAACACTTACATAAAGAGAAAATCATTGTACACTGTCAGAGTCAAATCTTCATCTGAGAATCTTGTATTTATTATCTCAAAGTGCGGTTGAATGTTACCTTCTTTGACTGGCTGGAGGTTTCTCTACCCTCGGAAGTGTGTGACTGCAGGCGGTCTCAGTCTGTGATGTCAGCATTTTAGATGTTCTTGAAAAGATTTACTGACGAGGCTATTATGATCTCTTCTAAGATTATCACAACCTTCTCCTTGGTTTATCCCTGAAACTCGATACATTACGAATGTTTCAATTAGCAATCAATGTTCGCTGTAGTTATAGAAGTTCATTGAAATGTAACGCTTTTGTAGGAATGTTATTTTCCTCTGCGGCTAAATGACTGATGTACTGTAAAGGAAAGCAAAATCATTTTCAGCTCAATTGACTTGATGACTATGTAGCCAGATGTATTCACTAAGTATCACCAAATTTGCAAAAATGTTCTGATAAGATGGTGGTTTGCTCCTAAAGATGCATACATTTTTCAATTCACAAGATATTGGCTTCTAGTGGTTCTGGTTATGTAATTTTACCTTTTTTTTCTCAAGTCTTTTTGTCTTGCATATTAAGTAACATTGAGACACTGGAATATTCCAAATAGTGAGAAAATAGGAATTCTGTACTTTTTGGGAGAAAATAGTATCTTCCATTACATATATATATTTGTTATGACGGTTGCTAAGTCTATGCCTCTTTTAAAGTTTAACGTTTCTGGTGAATGATAGCATGTGACTGTGTCCTTTGTTTAATAAACTTTAAATCAAAATAAAACAAAACTGTTAGCAAACTGCTTATCCACTAAAGAGCCTGTGTAAGAGAATGTGTAAAAGTCAGTTGGCCTGACGTTTCGATCCTAGCAGGATCTTCTTCTGAGGCTGCATGAATGAAGAAGGAAGGCCATTCAGCCTCTGAAGAAGATCCTGCTAGGATCGAAACATCAGGCCAACTTACTTTTACACATTTCATAAACTTTGTTAAACTACAGAGCAGGGATCATTAAATGAGGAAATAATAATACTTATAACTAATTTTATCAAAGTAGACAACAATCTATTTGATTTTCTCTCTAATAATTTATGCTTTTAATTTTATTTCTATCATATTAAGGTACCATATGTCAAGCCCTCAAGTATGTATCCATTGGAGACCATCTCTTGGTAAGTTTAACAATCTTTCATTTGTTTTAATAACACAGTGCCTATAAGATGGAGTAAACTTCAGTGTGTTCTTATGTGACATCATCCTGCCCATTGTAACTTTCAAAGGTGCTCTCTGAGTTGATCCTGATCAATTTGAAAGATTCTATATTAAAATCAATAATAAAATCTGGGAACGATGTTCTCCATCAGCTAGACTAGTGAAGTGTCAATTTTGGAATGATGAAATATTTGTCAAAATGTCTTTACTAAAATGAAAATGCTGCTTTCTGCGTGTAATTATTATGCTTATGCAAAAATATATGGGTGAGAAAGGGTTAAGGTGTTAAGTGTCCAATAGAGTTCAGTTTAAATGAAATCGGTCTTTCACCATCATGGATGAAACATTCGCAATGTCCTTTTGAGTAATACTCTGCAGGTTTGGTAGAATTTGTTGACCAAATGCAAAACAGCTGCTTTGATGTGATTTTGCTGTGGTGAATAAAGAGTTATGCACCACAGCACCACACCCTATAAAGGTCCTTCTCACATCACCTCACCTATAAGTTTCTAGTTTTTTTTCAAGTACAAGATTTTACAAACAGAAATGCCCGTTTGAAGAAATCTATTTTGAAGAAATAAGGTGAACAATGCACAGAAGTATATTCATTTATACTTAACATTTTTGGCTAAAACTGTGAGTTCAGTCACAAACCCATCGACACAAACTTTAAGAACTATACATTCGTGTAATGAGACTCTGTTAACGGATTCGAAATTGTTTGTATAATTATCTTTAGAGGGCGTTTATTTTGTGACATTTAAAAGCAATGCTGCGTGTAGTCATGGTGGAAGCTAAATAATCCTTTATAGATTACACTTCAACCTTGGATGGGAATATAATTAGCATCGAGTAAGATGCAACACGAAGACAAATAATAATGAGCAGTAAGTCGTATTATCTTAAAAATGATATCTGACCGGGATCATTAATGAGGTGTTGCAACGGACATTTCCAAACCTCATCAAGGTTTGTTGTTTTCTACTAGTTAGCTTATTAAAATTGTGGAAATGCCCCACAAAAGCCCAAGAATGGATAAAAATGCAAAATTCTGGCCCTGCCGCGCCCTGCCAAATACATTCCTGAAAGCTATATCAAACATAAATTATTCATATATATTGAAATAAAACTGGTTTGTAAGCTCGCATACAGTAATTTCTTCCTCAGTGTGAAATATTTAACCCCTGCCACCAGTCAATCAGTGAACGTTGTTGTAAGAGAGAAAGGATCAAAGCTTGTATAAAAAAACTTTTGTAAGTAAATGTTGACACATTTATGTAATTTTGGACGACTGTATTTACACAACTATAACAAGACATTTGTTTTGATGGTACAGTTTGACCCAGGTCGCATCATGTCTGTTCATTATGGGATGTCATTTGTACAGATTTGTAGGAGTGTCACCGCACGAGTCTCACTTTTATTACATGAAATGCCAAAAGTGTGTGTCCACCATATTTGAATGTGTAACCCATGGTAACAGAATACTTTACTCTACAGTATAAACTGTGGTATCAATGATGTTCATAGCCTCTTGGTATGAAATGTCTCAGCTGGATTGCTTCTAGTTCTTACCTACTGACCAGACAACAGTAGCTCAAATATGCTACAATTAGTCTCTTTCTAAACATGTTGCCTGTGAGAGTAATTGTTTATTAAATATCGTTTGCCTTTGCAACATCTCAAACTAAAATTTCATGATTTTCTTTCGTTTACTGTTATTGCATTGTATTAAAGCTTATTTTCCATCTTTTTTTTGTTTTTTTTGTTCGGACAGACAGTTCCAGTTTGTAATGTTTCTCTGAAAAGCATTAAAAGTGGACACGCGAAGAAAGCCACCACTGAATACAGAGTTCTGTCCAAGAATGAGGACCTTAATTGTACTCTATTAGAAATACAGGTAGATAAATGTAAGTATCGTGTGTGTCGAACTTGTTTAAAGCAGCTGTCAGTATAAATGAATATATAATATTGACCTGGTTGGCAGATCATTTAAAACATGTGGATGTGGAAGAACTAGAAGCCAAATGGCTTAGATAATTTACAGGCACAGACCCAGGTTGATGTTTGGGTTTCCCAAAATTTTATTTTCTCAGCCCCCCCCCCCCATCAACCCTCACCCCTCAGCCTTTTCAACCTCACACAAAATTTAAAGGAGTTATTAGCACAACCTTGTATTGCCATTTGGGAGGATGCTCTCCAATATGGGACTTCCCATAGGGAGTTGGCTTGAACAACCCCAACGGCCACACCTCCTCCTCCTCCTCCTCCTCCTCCTCCTCCTCCTCTATGGAGTTCTGGATCCACCCCCTGACTTACCCTTTAAGTTGGGTGGCTATCAGTTTTATAGTTAAATTCATTTTGGATTTGTTTTATCACCATTCACAAGGCCATCAGATATAGACTTGATTTGTCTAAAGCCAAAAGCTATCATTTTACAGAGTTCTATATATGCGACTCAGTATGACTTATGGTATTTAAAGTCTGTGTTGAAGCTGTTATTTTCATCCCTTTATTGGATAAACTAGTGCTGCAGCTGATTGCAAAACTTTAGGAATGGGTAGAGAACATTTCTTTTTAAAGGGTGATCATATTTTAGATTTTATCAGCATTAATGTTCATTCAAAGAATTCAACATGGTTACCCATACCTACTGTACATTGTAGCATAAGGCCTGTATTACTATCATGCAAAGCCCATACAGTAACTTATGAGTATTGTAATTCAGTATATTCCCTGTTAGAACATGATTGTAGCCAGTACATTTTTGCAGCGTTAGCATTTCTTTTCTTACCAAATGGCTTAAACTTTTGAAATTCTAGGCCTGTGTCCTTGCAGTTAAATCACAGCTTACTCTAAGTTCAAGCTGTCGCAGAAGGCCAAACAGGTGAAATGCTTAAGTTATTACCCAGGAATCTGGGACGTCTGGCCAACTCAAAATGTTGTCGCCATCTTAGGAACCAGTGCCCCAGTTGCATGTTTGTGTTTGAATGAGTCGGTTTTTGTTAGGGGAGGCTTAAAAAAAGGGAAGTATGATTCGCTGTTAATAACATGGAACCTGCTGCTCTCAGAAGCTTTTATATTTCTCCCCCCTGAACCAGAAGGTAAATGAGATTCTGTAAAGTGAAGGACGATCCAAGGCCAGTCCTTAGATTTGCAGGAGAGCCTATTTTTGTCAATTTTAGGCCTCGATTATACCTGGTAGTAGTACTAAGATATGCTTTAACTGTTCTGTCCCTTTATAGGCATGGAACAGATGATGGCAAAACACCCGAGGGTTCAGAGCCAAAGAGCCTTAGGGCCCCTTCACCTCAGAAAGGGACTAAATCTCACTATTGCTTGTTTTGCTACCTTTAGAGTACCTATCTAATCTTTGGCCCTGCCCCCCCCCTTTGGCCCTGCCCCCCCCCTTTGGCCCCCCCCCCCTAAGTTAATCATGATACTGCTGGGAACAGATTTCTTGAAGAAATGAATCCATGACTTTTGTAGATTTCTCCTTTACTAGAAGGAATTCTTACAACTTTCAGTCTTGCCAAATAGGGGGTTTTAATGACATTTTCAAAGATTATGTAATGATCAGAATTAATCGTATGGGGGATTAACAGACATATTTTGCTGTCTCTTTTCTTCATAGACTTCATCAAATTTGTGTTCATTTAGTCTTCCAGACATCTAAAATAATTTAATGGCTGAGCATCTTGAAGATTAAAGAGAGATAGAAAGACGAATTGCACCCAAATTTAGTTTTTAATTTAAGAAATACCCACATACCTACACTGACCAATCTATGGTCATTTAACTCAGCATGCTACCTACACTGACCAATCTATTGTCATTTAACTCAGCATGCTATCTACACTGACCAATCTATGGTCATTTAACTCAGCATGCTATCTACACTGACCAATCTATGGTCATTTAACTCAGCATGCTATCTACACTGACCAATCTATTGTCATTTAACTCAGCATGCTATCTACACTGACCAATCTATTGTCATTTAACTCAGCATGCTATATACACTGACCAATCTATTGTCATATAACTCAGCATGCTATCTACACTGACCAATCTATTGTCATTTAACTCAGAATGCTATCTACACTCACCAATCTATTGTCATTTAACTCAGCATGCTATCTACACTGACCAATCTATTGTCATTTAACTCAGCATGCTATCTACACTGACCAATCTATTGTCATTTAACTCAGCATGCTATCCACACTGACCAATCTATTGTCATTTAACTCAGCATGCTATCTACACTGACCAATCTATTGTCATTTAACTCAGCATGCTATCTACACTGACCAATCTATTGTCATTTAACTCAGCATGCTATATACACTGATCAATCTATTGTCATATTACTCAGCATTCTATCTACACTGACCAATCTATTGTCATTTAACTCAGCATGCTATCTACACTGACCAATCTATTGTCATGTAACTCAGCATGCTATTGTACTTACTGTACCCTCTCTCTCTATTTGTACTCAGTGCGGCATCACCAATTGCAAGTCCATCTAGCACAAAAGATGTGCAAGATTCTTGGAGATCACTTGTACTCGTCAAGGGTGAGATGCATTCTGGGAACCAATGTGACTGCTAATCCTCACGAAGTTACACCGCGGACCCAGGTAGGACAGTGTTCATTGACCTTCTGCCACGACTCACACCCCCTTAGCAATTAAAATATACCTTTGCACCACATTTACAGGCTATGGATGAACTTAGTAGGCCATTTTTTCAGGAAATTTGTTGTTGGTGCTTATAGTTTCACATGCACCTAGAGTACCTCTCCCTCACAAGCAAGGGACGTGCATGCACCCCATGGTTAAGCAAGGCTACTGTAAGAGGTGGAAGGGTGAAAGTATGGTTTTACCCCCACCCTCCCCCAACACAGCTGTGCGCCCTGTAAGAAAGAATAAGGATGTAGAATATCTCACTAGCATGTTTAAT
>JAIPMN010035565.1:2003-13029 GCA_020650975.1 Apostichopus californicus
TATTTTTCGGGCAAGACGTTACAGCCCCCCCCCCCCCCTTAAATCAAATTGGGCTCCTATACGCCTATGCCTGTGAGGTAGCTTGTCATTGGGCGCAGTATATTACTATTATTATTATTATTTCTATTATATAACGTCTGTAAATCGCTTTGAAACCCATCGCTGTTATAAAGAGCTACATGAATCGATTATTATCATATTATTATTATCATAATATTCTGAGCCAATTCTAAGAGAAGGGGTTTCGTTATGATGAGAGTAAAGGTAATAAATCCGTTTTTATGCCAACTATTACTCAACAACCAAATAGTGGAAGATATCGCGACTAAAAATAAATGAGGTAATCATTATTAAAATATCAGATGTAAATGTTTTGAAGCATTAGTTTTGATTAGTTTTCAGCCTGCAATGGAAATACAAAGACGAAGTAAACGTCTCGAAGAAAACAGGCAAATCCCATTTGTTTAACGTACCTGAGAAAATATCGATGAATCACTAAGGATGTGAAGAGATCGAAAATATACGACTCAGAGGAAATCATCCTCGTAATAGATATTCGGGAATAGTGACACGATTGAAAAACAAAACATCTAGAGCGACCACTAAAACGAACCAATATTACCAGCCCTTCAAGTTTGCCAAATGAGGTGTTAACGTTTATAATACATAAGTGAAATAACTTACAGAGGTTACTTCTTGTAATAAGATAAATCATATAATATAAATAATACACCTACCTGAAGATCTTCCCTCTGCACCGACGATTACCTGTGTAATAAAAGACATTTACTGAAAACATTACAAGACATACAGAGTATTGCAGTCAACACTAAGCAGGATCAGATCAAAAATTTGATGTTTATGTCTAATAAAAACAGTTCGAAGGAAACAAAGAGCATTTCGCAAACTGGTCCAAAATATGTTAGTTTAATACAAGCAAAATCGATATAAACTTTGGTAAATTAACTGGATCACCACCTTTAATGTTCCTGTTCCTGTTCTTCATGTTCTCTATATCCCATATCTGATTTACAGGTCAATAATCACTTACAGAGTACAACTTTCTTCCAGGAAACATTAGATTATTGGCATTTCCCGGTTTTACAGCTACTCTGGCACATTATACGTAAGTTCACGTTAGGAACAAAGGCAATAGCTGGCTGCTTCCTTAAACAGCTTTGTTGCTTAATGCAGACAGATGTTCTTTGTTCAAGTTATATTTTGACATAAGCACATTTCAGACATGATGTATAACACATTTGTGTTGAACAGTCCTTAGTGATACGTGGGGATCCTTTACATCGTCCTATCTATTCTTTTTGGACTAAGATTACCGTGTCTTGATACTTACTGTGCACAATGAAAATCTGAGATTTGAAAGGTGTCATTTTACTTGTAAGGTAAGTTCATAGCCATAGATTTTTATATCTTACTAATTAAACAATTGTAGCAGCGCTGCAGAAGCTCAGCTAAGATTCTATTTGAAAAGTTTGTTTCTAGTGTTGCCGATATCGCCAGTATCGGATTTGGCCGATATCCGATATTTCAATCCCAATATTGACCCCATACCAATACCGATATTTTTAATCAACCAGAATGTACGTCAAATTGCACTTTAATTCATGCTTTAATACATAAAGTATCAACATTATAATATGCTATCGTAAGTTATTATCGTTTGCACAACTCACAAACAGTAACCACTTGACAACTCCCTTCTGCCTATCCTATAACACTAGCCCTACCTCTTTTTTTAAAGAACGATCATATTCCCCACCAAGATGATATGCAAGAAACTTTGTGCTAACATTTGTCTCTTGGAAAAATCAAGCTCATTCTTCCTGTTACTTCTTTTGAACGATTTTCTTAGAAAAAAATGTTAAAAGATGACATCGTGCAATGAATAAAAGTGACTGACTAGAAAAGACATTAGCGTATCCTGGCTAAGAACTTTCACTACCCTTTGTTAACCAAACCCACAACATTTTCTCTACTTTTTTAACTTCCTTATAAATTATATCCTACCATTAGCCTGCTATACTGACAACTAAGCCTAGCCAAAATAGTAAATGCCTCGTCTTGTTCAATTGTATAATACACCAGCCAGACTGGTAAAATTTACTTTAAAGCGCGACAGAGACTGCTATATATATTCGCAACGTTGAGGGGCCTGGCTGGTCTGCTTACAGATCGTTATATCATTAGATCGGTAAATATTTTTCAGAACTTGCGACATGCTTGTTTGACCAGCTAGAACAGATTAATCAATCATCGCAAGAAACAAGAATTGGCTTTGTTGTAGGGGAAAAACAAGGATATGCCGCCGATATTGCAAATATCGGCCGATACCGATATCACAAACGATTATCGGCGCAACAGTAGTCTTGATTGACACTATTTCTGAGCAATTTTCTCATCTCCTTTTTTTTCTTCCTTATTTTTCTTCTTAGCGGACATAGTTTGTTGCAATATTAGAAAGTTGAATTTCTTCAAAGTGGAAACACTATCACGAACTTGCTATATGCAATAGATCGTTGTACTTATTGCTAGGGATAAATTATGCTCCATGGCAAAGACAAAGAACCAACAGCATTGCACTTCGTAGTTTATGTTCATGCAATAATAGAACGAAAACGTAAAAAAAAATCCTCTGCTAAAGCTGGTAAAATGTTGTGGATATCACGTTTGAACTCTGCTGACCCAAATTTGCTAACGGAAATTGTACACATACCATAATAGAACGACCTACAACTTCTTTACTATCGACGCACCACAGAAAAACTTTAAAGAGCAGAAATCGGAATCGACTACAACAATATAGGTTATTCTCACACGTATTTCACACACACAAACTGTGGAAAATGTCAAATTGGAAATCTGTAGTCCTTTTACAGAGAATGACATCGAACTAGACTGGAAGTCTGAATAACAAGTAAATGTTTGACTTGGTCAAGTTTCCCACGGGTGGAAGTGTGTCCCAATATGACGGGAAATTAAGATGGAAGACATTTTGCTACTAACATCAAAACGCATGCTGGTCATGGATACTAAAGATACTATTAGTTTGAAAAACAAATAACTCATGACTAAAATTTCCTAGTGTGATATTACTCTGCCATTGGGGATAACAATTGTTTCTTGTTTGGTAATTCCGAATAACACTGACATAGACATGTTAGAACAGCCGAGCATATGACAGTTCAAATCTTATGAAAAGACGATGTTATATGTCAAGGCCAACACATATTGTATAGAATTTCTAGGAGATGAAGTAAAATAAGATAATGTTCTGAATAAACAAGAAAGACAAAGCTTTAGATCAATCCTGAAATTTGATCAGTTCTCTGATGTTTTTCGTCTCCATCAAATTTGTGAAAATTCTTGAAAACAATGTTTTCACATAGGTCATAGGTCATCAAACACGTCAAGAGTTACTTTTGGCACGATTTTGTGTCCTTCTAGAAGAATATGGCCAATGGTACAGCAAATTGTATTATATTAACCAACAGTCATGAAAACTAAAATGTACATTTTATAATTTGCTGTTGCCAACAGAGTAAAGCACAATATAATACTATTTCCACAAAGAGATTGAATCGGGCAAGGCCATTTCTTTGGGATATAGCCAATTTATTTTGTCGTCAATAATGTTACTATAAGCAATGACTGTGAGCCACGTTGTATCTGTATACAGCATTCTGTTTATTGTCACCGTATGCTGATTACCACGTACCGTTTCTTTCCCTTGAATATGATGCTCGTTCGAACGATAGCCACTGAATATCATATGGAGGAATTTAATTACATATCTTTCAACATATCAGTAAAACGAAAGTTTTTTAAGCGAATTATTACCAAACAAGGAGTAGTCATAAGTGTTATGAAAATACTTTCTAGTTTTTGCAACGTGTTAGAAAAGAGACATTTAAAGTGTAACAGATTGATGTTGTTTTATATGTAAAGTCTATCATCTGTGTTTTTTTAAGTATGGGAGTTTCCTTTCTTATACTGAGTTATTATACATATTACTGTAAAAGACAAACGAAACGTTAAGTTTTTGACTACAACGACCAGCCACATCGTATAATGACTGGCAGGTGTGAGTCGGGTATGAGGGAGTGTTTGAGAGCAGCCAAGAGGGAGAGTATGGGTGGGGATCGGTGACTACTCCCATCGCATGCATGTTATAGATTGAGTACATTTTTAGGGGTCCTATTATAAGTAGTCTGGTTACTAAGTATGAAAGACGACATACATGAGAATGGTTTCGCGTTGGTTTTAAATTTAATTCCTGTATTCAAATTGAGACTATTAAATGTTATAAGTAAGTTTGCATGATTGCCACAACTTTATGGAGCATCTTGTATGGAAATCAAAGTAAACTACGGTATTTGTGATTAGAAAATTAACAGATAACTTAAAGGATCATGAATATCTGTATTTCTCGTAGCAGCTTATTTCCAGGTTATACGTTAACACCTTACAAATTATATCGCGCAGTTGTAGTTAATATATGCATAAAATGTGTAAGTTTTCACACGGTAAACTATCCGTTAAAATTCCAATAGTTGTCACAAACATCTCTCTGGATTGTCATTAGAATTTTGGTGAATTGGGTTGTGTTATAAGGAATTGTTTTACAATCAAAATTAAATGTAATTTAATTTTGTTGCAAATTTTCTCGCTCCAAAAGAAAGCTATATATTGAAAAGTATAATTATTTCAAGACAAGCACCGAATAAGAATCATGTTATTTTTAAAGTGTCAGAAATGTTCTCTGCATCTGCACTGAGTTATACCGCTAGTAATTTGGTCTTTAGATATTTTCATGATTGGGTGAGATTTTAGATCTGCTTGTCGTACTGTGTCCTGAATATGGCTAATATTTAAAGCTATAATGTAACAAAACGGATTTAATAGAAGAAAAAATAAAATTCTTCTGTGAAATTGATTTATTTATTAAGTCATTTTATACAGCTTCTAAACAGTTTTCTTTCTCTTACTTTTTGTCTGGATTTATGACACAAAAACTTAAGAAATATCTTACTACGCTTTGGTTTGAGTATTATTTTATGCATATAACTGTTATCCGCCTTTATACTTCAAATTGCCTTGTGTAATGTTTGGTTTTAAAAATTCAATGAGACAACCGAAACTAAGTACAAAACTAATGATTACTTAAAATTAATCACAAATTGCAATATATAAGATCTTATTAAACAGCTTATACGTATAAGTAACGTATATTCCATTAGACATCGACTTTCAATTTGTTTAATCATCTATTTAATTCAATTAAAGATCGTGCAGTACCAGTAATATTTTTAAACAATGTTCTTACAATACTAATAGTTGTAATTTATTATTACTAAATCGCTAGTGCTTACTAGACTTCGACGTTGATGCACATTTTATTATCATAGCGCGACACGTAAATCAGAAATGCATTCGCACACTTTCGACAAACATTTCTTTATAGGTGTTTCATTTTAACTCAGGAGAAACTAAATAGAAGCTAAGAAAAGCACGATGTTCATAAAATAAGTTAAAGATTTATTTTTTATTTTTTATTGTATTCTGAACTTAATTTATTGAAAGCAATATGAACATATTTAGGGGTGTGCACATTTTCTGTTACTTTTCTATTTAGGTAAGGATATATCAGAATATCTCAATTAAGTTTCCCATTCACAATCAAAGTCCTATTTTTATTCCTTTCAGTTATCCCGTTATATTGGTATTGAAAAAAGACTGAAATCTGAGTCTGTACCAATAAGTTACCTTTGTTCAAGTTATACTTCTTCTCGTCATGAAATAATAATTGAGAAAATAACTGTGATCTCTAATTTTGAAATCCATCCTATTTAACTGTCATTTTAAAAGGCATGCGATAGAATTTTATTTAAAAACGTCATGATTTCAAATAAAATAAACGAACATATGTTACATTTTTCTGCTCTACTATCCATCATCTGTCAAATAGCTGAGTATTGGGATTATGTTTCTGGGAATTTCTAACAATATATTCTAACTGAAGAAAAAGGGAAACACCAAAAGAGAGAAAATTGGAAGCTAGTCACTCAAATCGCTGTAGACATTATTAAAGATCGCGTACCATGCTAATTTTTCGTTAAAGCAATTTAAATATAAAACGCAGTGCCTAAAAACAGCCGTAGCACTCAGAAAAAAATTAATTTGTTATTTTTTGACATTGTAGAAGTCAATTTTTCTTTGATAATTCGTTCTGCAATAAATCCGTGTAACTTAAGTTTACTATTTTCAACATTAATTTCGTATATGTCACTTTTTTTAATTTCCATCAATTTTTAAAAAGATTGACGTGTATTCCAGTTGGATTTAATGCTACTCAACCTTGTTTCTTTTAATATGTACATGTACAAGACTAGTGATCATAATGTTTATATTTTCAAATACATATCAAAATTACTTTATTTTTTTATCGGAGGCTGTTGTCAAACATTGCTACTCAAAAAACAATATATGTCAAAGAGACCTCTTTAAGCATGTGTCACCTTTTTTAATTTCCATAAATTTTAAATTAGATTGACGTGTATACCAGTTGGATTTAAAGCTACTCAACCTTGTTTCTTTGAATATGTACATGTACAAGACTAGTGATCATAATGTTTATATTTTCAAAATACATATCAAAATTACTTTATTTTTGTCGCAGGCTGTTTTCAAACATTGCTACTCAAAAAACAATATATGTCAAAGAGATCTCTATGAGCATGTGAAGGAAGTAAATATTTAGGTGCTCTTTAGAAAGTCTGAGAATATCGCGTTTAAATGATATTTTACAGCAATATTATCAAACTTAAAACTGAGTATTGCTTCAAATTTGATTAAATCTGAAACACCCTTTAAAGTTACAGATATCTAATTAAAGGAATGTACATTATCATTATAGTTTTGTTCACATTAGTTAACCAACTGTTGACTATTTGAAATGGAAGTTAATTAGGCATCTTTGTGATTGAATTATGGCATAGAAATGTTTTGTTTTTAGATTAGTCAGCGCAGATGTTGCTGTAATATATTCATAAGGATAACTTGAACAAAGACAAGCAATAAAGTGTCTGTTCGGAAATCATATCAAAATAACAGAACTGATGAAGTTGCCTTCAGACAGATGAGAACTAACTTATCGTATGCAATTTATGTTGAAAAATCAAATAAAAGCAAGGCATTATAAATAATGAAAACACAAAGAAATTGAAAATGTTTAACCATACAAAGAATACCGGGTAACGCTCTGTCTCGATAGGGAATCTCATGCTTGGATTTTGAACAAGAAGATACTTTGAATCTAGAAAACATGAATTTTACAGCTTAGTTTTTAGTTATCGCTGAAATAAATGATTTTTGTTTAGTTGTCGTACTCGTAACCAAAATTATGGAGCATACATTTATAAACTAGAATGATCTACATGTGAATTTAAGCTCACTAATTTATAACATGTATCGACAGAGTTTTGTAACGTGTTGGTTTGTATCTGTGAAAGGTGTGGTGACTAAGGAGGGGAACTTTGTGAGCTGATCTACTGTAAAGGATATGTGGTGAGCGAAATACTCAAAAGTTTGAAAAGATAAACAAAAATCATGGCCATATCACAAAACGTGATTGATTTTTAAACATTGGCGTGTTAAGAAAACCGTTGAGATGTATGAATTAGCTTTCCTTCTAAGTATTTTACATGTGAGCAAATTTGAGAGAATACTGTATTCAGGCATAGGAGAACCAAATAGAACAAATTTATTTATTTTTCCTCAATGTTTGTGGTTAAAGACGTTTTATTTTATGTCGAAACACTGTTGTCCTATCGCGAAGTTACAAATTATGAGTATTTTAAATTTAAGGCCTTCTTTCTGAATATCATGAGGGATTTTTATCGATATTTTCCTATTTCTTGGAAGATGCTAACACTTCAGTTTGTCACATCATTTAATATTAACAGAGTTAGCTCAACAACACACTAACGCAACTTATGTTACTTTAGAAACAGTCAGAAGATTTTCAATGGTAAAATACAATATATATTAAATAATAGAAAGACTTACCATTTCTGTTCCAAACCAGTTCCAAATCGTCAAGACAGTCAAACAAACTTTGAAAAACGCCTCCATGATTTCGAGTTTGTATAAATGACACTCGAAAATATATTCGATGAAATGCAAGATGACAAATGACACAGAGCATCATGTTAGGGTTGACCAACGCCCTATGAAATTACCGCAGTAGTATGGATGTCCATTAGTGCCATCGTTGTATTTGAAATGTGATTTGGTGAATAGCCTATACAGATGTACTGCACATCTATAGTATTCTTTGGCTTGTATGTAAAGAACACTATTTGACATGCGCAATCCAACTTAATATTATTTACAGCTGTTTATATCTTGAACTTTCAGTCAATTGTACATTAAGCTTCAGTTGCATAATGCTGACTTGTCATTGTTCCGATTACAATGTTCAGTTTTAATTTATATTAAGTTTAGTGTGGTTCATGTAGGTATATAGATAGATAGATATTTATTCAGCCATTAGATAGAATATATACAATGGAAATTAGATGAAAACAGGAGCTCAAGCAATAACAATGAAACGATTAAGACAAATAAAAATGTAAACAATTCGAATGACTAAGTAAAGGATATAAAAGGGTACTAAATATACTGCTCATGATATAAAAAGAGTATTCAGAGGTAAAAAAGTATAACAAATATAGCATATTACACAATAAGAAGCAGTGGCTAAAACGTGAAGGCAAGACTAGAACCAATCAGCGGGCATTATGTTTATTATATATCTTTACAAGATCAGGATAATGACTATTTGTGAGTCTCTTTGATCCCCTGAATGTACGCAACCTTTTACCAGAGGGCAAGAACTGGAAGTACTGATGAGCAGGATGTGCGTCCTCGTTCAGTACATTATCGACTCTCATCTGTAAAATGTTTTGTAGTTGTGTGTCAAACGACGTCAATGCTACCAAGCCGACGAAAAGAGTAGGAATGCTGGTTTGCCTGTTCTGGTTAAGCTGATATTATCGATCAGTTTAAGAACCTTTTATGAGTTATTAAATTAGCTAAGTTACTACGCTTTTCGCTGGGAGGTAAAATTAAAGAAGAATCGAAAGGGCAGGAAGTGATACTATTAATCAGCACTATATAACATGCGTGAACTAGTACAATACATCTTATATACCGTGAAATGTACTGTATGATATATTCTACACTATCAATATGTATGAACAAATATCTAATTAACACAGTTTGGAACATTCGAAGTTTGGTTCTTTGTTTTTGCAATGGAGCAAAGTTTATCCCTAGTAATTAGTATAACGACATATTGTATACAATATGTTCGTGACAGTGTTTCCAAGGAAAACAGGAGATGGGAGGAAGGAAATGAAACCCGTTATGCTGCTTTGTCTTACACTTTTTGTAATTGAACAGTGAAACTAACAAAAAGTATTTTACTTAAAATGTGCCCTTTGTTGAAAAAGAAAAAAACATTTTTTTTTTCACCACATCCCCGTCCCCTACCTTTCACCTGTACATTGGCCTCTGTGTTAATTAGGCTAGTGGTCATGCGCAATCTAACTTAATACTTTTTGTAGCTATTTGCATCTTGAACTTTCACTCTATATATACAGTAAGCTTCAGTTGCATAATGTTGAATTGTCCTTGTTCCGATAAATATAGCATAAAACCTATTGTATACTAATTGACTATCGTGTCTCTAGTTCCAAGGACAGCAGTGATATTGCAATTTAATAACTCTTAATGTATTTGGTTTTTAAAACGAGTATCGTGCTACGTTTTAATTGTATTACGTTCAGTGTGGTTTATGATCAAAGGTTTTGTAATTGTGCGTAGTTGTGACGTCAATTCTACCAAACCGATAAAAAGAGTAGGAATGCTGATTTACTTGTACTGGTTGGAATCATCCATATGTTTAAGAACCCTTAATGAGTGATTATGTTAGCTAAGTTACTACGCTTTTGGTTGGAAGGCAAAATTAAAGCAGTATCGAAAGGACAGGAAGTGATACTACTAATCAGCACTATATAACATGCGTGAACTAGTACAATACATCTTATATACCGTGAAATGTACTGTATGATATATTCTCAACTATCAATATGTATGTACAAGTATCTAATTAACACAGTTTGGAACATTCGAAGTTTTGCAGTGGTATGCTATATGAACAATACTTCCTTGTTTATGATGCCTACGTCACACCCTGTTTGCGGAATCGAGTATCCTCAAATCTGATTGCATAAACATGTCAGCTGTCTACTGGACTTTAACTGGATTTGTATTGACTGTAAGACTTACATCAATAATGCCTGTAAATTATTAATAAAAGAGCTATTAGTAATTTTGGTACGCTGATATCATTTTTTTTTATATACACCTCCCTTTTAGTAAAAATAATTTCTGTTCATTAGCAGAGGCGTAGCTGTAGCTTATTTGGAGGCGTAGAACTACTTTATATGCGTAGCTTGGGGGGGGGGGGTATTTAACCGTTTCCCCAGTTATGGAAGAGGGCCCTGAGGGGTTGGTTCCCAACAGTTTTAGCCAACGGATGACAACTGCCAGAGATGTTTTTGCATGAATATTTAAATGAATACCAGCACGCCTACGACAATCTATTATTTCGCTGGCAGTAGCGTAGCCAGATGTGGATGGAAAGTTTCCCTTCCGCACGCACAAAACATTTTCAGGTATGAAAACTCGGGCGGCAAAGTAATTTAGCCAAAGAAAAATAAATAGCTATCATATATGCTGTTACAGCACGGCGTAAAGTGCTTCTCAGAAGGTTTCTCTCCTAAGATATAGGCCTACTAAGCATGGAAAGAGGTTTCTCTTAACAAGTTAACTTTAAGTCAGTAATTGAGACTTCTAGTCAAAGTTCCGGGAGTCATACGGCACACATTTCCATTTTGGTCACTGAGAAAGGAGATAAATGCGTAAAATTACCCCCACATACTAG
>JAIPMN010035572.1:1956-15943 GCA_020650975.1 Apostichopus californicus
GGATTACGGGGAAAGATAAGTTATGCAAAGACGGTGCATGGAAATATCGAAGGCATGTAGGCTTTGATAATGTGTGACATTCGAGGGCGCTGTTTATGAACTCATAAATTCTACTTGTTCATGATTGTACGTGACTATGTGTGCTAATCACTATATTTTAGTTTTCATATAGAAGTATTATTGGAGGGGAATTTGAGTAGCTGAATGGGTAGCACTATCAGCGCCCTTCATTCTCCATCAGCCCCTATAGTGAACGTAAATATTGCCCCCGCCCCCCCCCCAAAGGAAAAACAACAACTTGGCTACACTGTAAAGGGTAGCGGGAGTGTGATCAGGTACGTGTGAATGATGGAGGGGAGGATGTATTTCAGACCAAATTACTTTTTGTTGGTGGGCTACCGTTCCCCTTCTTCTTTTGAAACTTGTACTCCTTTTCCTGCATGGGCATAAATCTCACCTATTTCTGGCCAAACTGCATAAACATTGTCCGGACGGAATGTGTTCCCAACAAACCAACCATATTTTTCAATCTTATGACCAAAAATTGAGGTAAACTCTCATAACAAAAAAAGAAGCAAAGCCGTTGTGTTTTATTATTCATGCATCATTGTTACCCCATCTTGACTTGTTTTTATATTTTCTTTGCAAGTTAAAAAATAATTGTATTTTCCTTTTCCAGAAACAAACAAAGCTATTTCTGAAGAAGAAAAGAAAACAAATCAACTGCAAAATGAAGAAACTAAATGACGACAGGATTGAGTTGACTTATTACAAGTAAGTGCTTGAAGAATAAACGGTCACATCAGAGGCAAGTACTGCTCTGTCAGCTGAAATGACAAAAATATACTGTGCTTTACCACGTGTAAATACAAAGGAAAAAGTATCATTCTAAGACTTCATACTAATAAAACATGGTATGCTATTTTATATTCTTGTTTGTATGATATATGTGGAACCCACATTAACAATAAGAAGTTAACATAATTTTGATTCCTTATTCAATCAGATCTACAAAGTAAGACCCCTAGACCTCCCCCCCCCCCCACACTCTCCCTCCAGAAACACTTCTTTCACATAAAAGCCATGCCTACCATCACCATTACTCTCTCTTAATAAACCCTTATTTTAGCTTCTTCATACAACCTTTCTTGTTTTCAATTCAAAAGTACACCAAATATAAAAGGGACTTATTTATCTGATTTTTGCTTGACTTTCATTTGCCCTCTCGGTGTGATGGAACATTCATACTGTGATATCTCCAGAAGGAATATGATATTTCTTTGCTGTTTTGGGGTTGAGGTGGGGGGTGGGGGGAAGTTGTTCATCCCAAGAATCTCTATCTCATGGACCTATGAATATGGTTGGGTTTACATTTCCTATCAATGGCAATAGTGATATGGCAAGAGTCTAACAGACAGATAATTATGTGTAACTTAGAGGGCCTGATGTTTTGATCCTAGCAGGATCTTCTTCAAAGGCAAATTGCATGCCTCTAAAATAAATCCTGCTAGGATTAAAATGTCAGATCCTCTAAGTTTATTATATGTTAACCTTCATGGGCTTGTTGCACTTACACAAACACTTTGTCCACATTGTGTTTTTTCTCTTTGCAACACACCATTAGCAAACAATTTCTGAACTCAATACCCCCCCCCCCCCCACCCCCTTGCCCTCCTTCCTCACTAAAGAGAATGTGATGTAAGGTGTCATAAAATAACAATCAAGAACTCTGTTCATTCATGAGATCTGACATTTCCTTTTACGAAAAAGAATTTTTCTTCAACAACTCAAAGTTTCAAATAACAATAGTATTTAAGATGTTCATATTTGGGTCTGCCAGTTGAGATAAACAGATCACTTACTTCTGTTCAATGCAAAGCATTACCCAAGTTGTTTTTCCTTTCACTGCACCCAGTTGGGACAACTCATTCTATACTGTACTGTCATGTCCCGCTTCAGATCACTCGTACTGTCAGTACGAGCAGCATGAATATCATGTTTCAATCAGAGAAAAGTTAGAGCTGTTTGTACTGTCAATAAGAGTGCTTTGAAGCATGTTATGGGAGGGCAGTTTAGGTATTAGCAGTAGAAAGTTGTCCCAACTGGCTGTTTTACTGAAGTCACTTATGTATATTCATTACATGATATGTTGCAGTTAAACTATGAATAGAAATTCCACCAATGAGATTACAGAATGAATATAACTTAAAGCCAACATAAACATCGGTAACTACCGGTGAATTTCAACAAATCCTGATACGTGTCGTTCTTGCCTTCCCTATCGTAAAACTTTTTACTTTTTTTTCCAAAACCAAATCATAATATGGAACAATTCTGTATTCCAAATCGATGGAATAATTTTTGTCTTCTTGTTTTTTTGGAAAATGAGTAAGGAAGTACAATATGTTCTTCAAGACTTACTCAATCCTCTCACTACAAATAGCCAGTAAAATCGAGAGGAAAATGAGACACAGCATAAGAAATTATTAATGCATGTTCTCCTCAAACTAAATATTCATTTCTTGATATATTGCAATTATAATCAGAAAAAAAGGATGAAGGTAACTTGAAGAGGTCCCCGGCTACCCATAGGTTAACAGCCAATACATTAGGCCTTCACTTCATGACAAATGCACAACCAACCCCCTCCCCCATCTCCTCCTTGGCTCCCTCCCCCATCAGGCAAAGCAGAAGGAAGGGATAGAGACCAACTGCAAAGAGTTGGTTTCTTTCCAGTTTCAAAACTCATGAATATTCATTTTCTTCACAATGCCACCAAATGCATATAACATAAATAGTATCTAATTGCCCCCTTTATTATCACAGTTTTAGGTATACATCTAAGGATATATCCTATGGACAGTACATTTCCATGGACAAAAGAACACCTTTCCCATGCATATATTCTTCACAGAGATGAACATTTTCTTACGGACATTTCCTAGCGAGAATGTGGATAATTTGGTGAAATTGCAGACAGCTTAAGTAGTTGCACAGTTAACTCTATTTAAGTATGGCAGTCAAATGGTTATAAATGCTTCACCACAAAGAATTGCATTGTGAAAAATCTCAAAACACTTTTCAATACTGCCAAAAGGATGAAAAAACTTGACAGCAAATGAGAGACTGTGATCTAAGTCATAATATAATATGAATATTCAATAGATCACATCAGACAAGAAAAAAGCTTATATATAACCAAAAAATGCCCAACAGATTACACATAAACTTTTAACTGGACATCTAAACACACACATGCAGACACGTTCAATAGGTATCTCACAGATCCACAGATTTTATTTCAGATTCAAGCCGCTGATTTCCGTTCCATCTCTCTCTCTGTCTCCAATCTGAATATTCATGACGTCTCCATGACGACAAACACGTAAACATTGCATGCCAAATTCCTATAACATCACACGTTACATGTCTGGGAGCCTCTGTTAGTGACCTTTCTTCCGTGAGGAATCTCCAGTGTTTAGTCGTGGTCTTGGTAGGTCTCCAAACATCTCTGTCCCATCTTGCACGCTCATGGATAGCGCCCTCATACTCTCCACCATCCTATCCGGTTCGGGCATCGGTAGCTGAAATCAAGAGATGACACAACTTTTAGTCAGTTTCAGAAATAGATTTACTAAGCCATTCTGTGATTCTCAACTTCTAACGTAGATGTTGAACTTCTAGTCAGGTGAAGCGACGTATCATTTTAGAATATACCAAACAAAGTAATTTAATGAAATATCTTTCAAAATCTGTATATTTTCAAGACAGTTTTGGTCCATCACACTTGCGGACAGAATTTCCTTTTGCATTTGTTAAAGTTCTGAACTGAAATTGACCAAAAGCTCTGGGACTGTGTAAAGAGGATGTGTAGATGCAGTTGAAAGAGGGTGCAGATGGGGGTGAAAGAGGGTGCAGATGGGGGTGAAAGGGTGTGACGATAGGCCTGGAAGAGGGTGCAGACAGGGGTTTTAATGCAGTTTGTGGAATTTGTTTGGTATCTTGGCCAGCAAGGGGAGGGGGGGTGGCAAGGGTGTAGGGTTTCCACCTACGGGAAAGCAAATAATAACGAATTAACTCTCTTCTTACCCTGTCGTCTTCCTCATCGTGCAGATTATTTTCCATCGAGAATCGGTCCTTCGGCCAGACTGGCATGGAGATAGGAACGGAGGCAGCATACTGGGTACGATTTAAAGATAGAGGGCTCTCTTCTTTCAGGGAGTTATCTAGTCAATGAAAATATATAAACAGTCACTGAGCATGTCATATCGTAAACGTCAAAACCACACAAGAGTGACGAACCTGCCGGTAGTTACCGGCCTTATAAAGAATTTCAATTTGAACGGCCAATTTTAATAAACCAGGGAATTATTACTTAACACACAATTTTGCTGGAAACCTGAATTGAAACTGTACAACATATCACAATTAATTAACAACCCCGACAGATTGTCGCATCTGTCCAACTATAAAATTAAATTAGTCTACAATCTCCAATGACCAAATGAACTGATAACCTTTGAGATGTTCCTGAGAACATTAAGTACTCAAAATTTATTAACCAACAATCTGCCGGTCTCTTGTGATAAAAAAAAAGAAAATCCATTTGTTGATGATAATTCGTGCAGGAGATTCTTGACTTCATAGGGAGCGATTTAATCCTCTGCTCGAATAACGAGCGGACAGCTGTGAAAGAAATAGCTTTGAATATGTACCATAACCGGATGTTATGTTTTCATGTGGGTTTTACAATAATGTACCACATTTATAAAGTGCCATAGCACAAACTGAATGATTTTTAACACAGCTTTATGCAACTGATTTTGGCAAACTTCCAACCAGACTGGATTCTGAACTCCTCAGAATGATGTATGCAGTTCTTTCAAGTTTCAAGTTTATTTCAGACTTTCGCTCAAATAGTCAAGTTTCATCCAGGGCTAACAAGGCAACGATGATGGCATATTATGAATCGTGACTGATTTTAACGATTTAAAAAACTTAACAATAATTACCATCAGTACTGCTTTCGTCATCTGATTCAAAGAACGGCTTATCGCTGTCCTTCTCAAAGTCTTCGAGATCAAACAGAACTGGAAAAGACGAAAAGATAGAGGGTATGTAAACGCCACACATGTTTGAAAAATGTGACAGCTGGTCTTGGGAATGGCTGTAATAAAGAGTGTCATGTAATGTCCTGATGAAATAAACCGGTAGAATATTGTCACCGAGGAGGAGAAATATGAAACGATATGGGGGTAATATGGGAGATAACCAATGTGCTCTCATATTCATAATAATCAAAGGAAAAAATAAAGACTTCAGAAATGGGACCCACTGACATAATAGTCTCCTGGGCTGGACCTTGCTCTCGAAGCCCCTCTATATGTGGCTGCGTCTGGTGTTGTCTCAAAAGCTTGGAGCAAAATTGATCTATTTTGCTTAACTTTCAGACATTTTAGATCCGATCATGTATCTTTCTGCAAGGTACTCAGGTTATCCTAAATAATTGTGAAGACTAGCATATAGTCTTCAAACATTCAATGGACTTTGACTTACCGACTGGTTCCGCAGTAGAGGGTTTCACCGGCACCCTGTGATCCCTCCTGGATGACTCTTCTATTGTCTACGAGATGAACAATAATATTTCTAAGTGTAAATATATGAGCACTTATTTCAAACTTTCACACCTCCTATAACATAAAGGGATCTCTAAAACTGACTCAATAATTACTGGATATATGTTAAAATGGTCAAAATTCTTGACATTAGACCCTCTGCCCTGAGATAACTTTCTTGTCCAAATGTTTGGTTTTTTTTACAGTGGGTGAGTTAGGATATGCAGATGAGTATTTCCAGTACCATCAATGGATTAGATCATATTCATAGGATTAGATATATAATGGATTAGACATACTCAATGGGTTAGATCATATTCATAGTTTTGAACGATTCAAGTGTGAATTAAAAACTCACCTCTTTAAGAAAGCATTTTATTTAGACATTTCTTGACTGTATGAACTTTTTGTACTGTATGTACTTAATATGTTTTTTATTTTTATTATTATTTTTTTTGTTCAGCGCCGCTGAATGCATTTTTTCTTTGTAGATATCGTGCGCTTTATAACTTAATAAACATAAACATAGATCCTCCCTTTGCTTCACTTAACAATATCTTTGAAGTACCTGGTTGCACAACTTGTAACCATGCTTTGCTTCTTACCACATTTCACTCAAACATATGTTAGCAATGGTCTGTACAAATTAACAGCGAATAGTTTAGTGTTTCAAACTTTGCATTGGCATACTATGGTTTCCGGTGTATATAAAACTGCGATACATTTTTCGCACTTGTATAGCAATTTGCCAATTTTGGATAACACTTTGCGATGCAGTAACGAAAAAAAAATGGTTCCCTGAAAAAAAAGAAAAAAGTATGAAACTTCTCTATTTGACCAAAAAGGAGCAACTAGCCTCAAATTTTTCGCCATAATAACTTTCATCCCTGAAAACAGAGAAAAACCTACCCAGATAGATCAAAACGATTTTATTTCATTTTATTTAGTGGATAAGCAGTTTGCTAACAGTTTTATTAATATTTTATTTTTTCAGCCCCTTACCTGCACATTAACCATTCCCACTCTCTGACTGGTTTTCGGTGGTGGTTGTTCTCTTGTTATTTCAGGAACTACTTGATTATTTGCACTTGATTTTTCAACTGTACGGAAAGAAAACAAACAAGCAAAGACAAAGCAATTAATAGTTTCATTTTCTTAGTATTCCAGACTTCAAAATTTCTGGCTATTTAGTGACTAAACCGACTCTCTGGCTGGTTTGCGGTGGTGGTTGTTCTCTTGTTATTTCAGGAAGTACTTGATTATTTGCACTTGATTTTTCAACTGTACGGAAAGAAAACAAACAAGCAAAGACAAAGCAATTAATAGTTTAATTTCTGCCGTCTCCGTCGGGCAGAAAACCCCTGCTGTTTGCTACTCATTTTGACCATTGGATTACACACTTAAGCCAATACCCGCTACACTAAAGTTGACAATCTTTTTTTTTTTTTTTGTCATCGTCATCTTTAACCAGGGTACAAGTCTATGTTCGTCTGAACACACAAGCAAAGCAATTAATAGTTTCATTTTCTCAGTCTTCCAGACCTCAAAATTTCTGGCTATTTAGTGCCTAATTGTCACTGTATTTCACCCTTTGCCAGTGGAAGAAAAAAAAAAAGACGCAGATTCTTCTGCCCGTAGACATGAAGATCGTAAGAAAATGGTCACTCAGTTAATATTCGGCATGATTTCTGAACCAAACATAGAACTATGTATTACTGCTTATTATCAGAACATGTTGAGCTGCTCTCAAAATCCTGTACAGTAACCATTGTATGTTGTAATTCATGAAATGTAGGAAAAGTAAAAACTTGATTTTAACCAGTTGAATTTGTGATGCACTTGCATTCCTTAGCAAACATGTGGTTATGATTGTTAAAATGTATCCATATTTTACACTTATACAGCTAAGATCTTTTGAGATTTCACTTGTGGCTAGTGTATTGTCTCCCCTACCCCCCATCCCCCCCCCCAAACTCACTTCTAACACCTGTGACATACCTTCTGCAGACAAATAACTTTGCATGCTGTTTAAAAGGCATGGATGCTTGTAAAGCCAATAAGTGATGTGAACACTATACAAGCTTCACAAAGTTTCACAATTGATATTTCGATATTCACTTGCGGCTGCCGTAGGGCACCCCCTCCCCCATCAGCCCACTTCCAACACCACTTACAGTAACTGTTGTTAGGAAAATAATCTGTATGCTGTATAAATGAGTGGGTGCTGGAAATTCAAATTAATTGATGAAAACACTGATGAACAAACAAATTGACCAAACACTTAGAAACTCCAAGTTTTCTCTAAGAGTTCTCCAAGTTTGACAGTTTTAAGATATTTCATTGAAGTTCTATTGTAATCACCTCTTGCACACCCCCCCCCCCCCACCAATCAACTTTCATAACCTCTGTGGGAAAAAAAATGGTCTGTATTATGTTTAAAAGTGAGCCTGCTCGAAACCCCACTCAACTAATGATCACACTTCGAATTGAACAATGAACTATCCAATATGCAATAGAATTCCTTCAGTCTTCACTTATAAAGAGTCTATGTACTTCCATGTTGACAGGACTTTGTAAACTTACATACCTCTGCGTGAAGACGGTCTATATGTGGTACGAAGCACCAGTGGTTGAGAACCCAATAGTTTACTCAAGGGAGGAGGATCCATACAGACTCACAAATAGTTATAAATAATACTGATAACCCACTATTAAACAGCAGATGTCGAATGATCAAACTCCGGTTTACCGTATGACCACCGAACCCATTAAATAGGGAAAACGAAAAGTTTTCATGAAAAGGATGCATTTCAGGAAATCACCTGAGAGTATAAAGTACCACAACTTCCTGAAAGGTGAGGACAGTGGTCTTTCATATTCCTTTATTACAGTTACAAAGTTACAAATATTGTCAAACATAGACATAAATGTCACGACCAGGAAATGATAACTGAAAGATCAGTTAACGGGAAGAATTGGGGGGGGGGGGATTATTCGTCAGAAATAAAAGACAAACACACGTACAGACTGGTACAGACAAATTCTGCCAATTTTACAATTTATTGCTATTTGTCTGTATATAATAAAATGAAAATGAAATTATTGATGAGAATCAAAAATCTGCAAACAGTTTGAAGACGAAGAACTGTAAATACTTGGAAAAGTAGCAAATTAAACTTTTACTTTTTGTTTTGGAAGTGATATTTTTTTTCTTTTTTTTTGTTAGGACTATTTTGTTACTTGGAGTAACATCACAAGTGAAATTTTTTTATCTTCCTGTGGTTTGTGACGACCAAATTTCTATTCGGGACAACCAAAATCAGAGAGGTTGTGTGGTGGCCAACAGGTTTTTTACGTCTAATTTGTTCGTGAATTTCTGATTGAACTGTAACTAAACATCCTCAAATAGGTAAAATGGTTTAATTGGTATCAACCTCCTTCACTTTGGAGGTACTAGAATACAAAGCTTTCCTACAGTGTACTGTACACATTGGTCGTTCTTGGTTACTTCTGACGCTTTGTCAGATAACCAAGTCTGCTGGACAATGAAAACCGCAAGACCTGGCTATCCACTCGACAACCAGAAAAAAAAACACTAAACATTTTGGCTTGCAAGTGATGCTTAACACCAAAAGGAAGATGGCAACTATTGACTACCACACATTCACAGAAGGTAAAACTTGGCCTAGCCTACATTGCATACTAGTATAAGGGTAATAAAGTGTATCAGAAGGGGTTGCTCACCGTTAGGCCTCCTGATAACGGAAGACTTCCTCTCTGGTGTTTCTTCGTCACTCTCAGCACTGTCCAGCATAGCCTCTGTTAATGACTCTTCCAGCTGATGTTCTTCGGCATCTAATATACGTCTTAAAGTATTAAAATAAAATTAAATCATATTTAAAAATTTTAAAAATAGCATAAAGTATACGTGAAAAACTGAAATTGTATTTAACTGTAAGATTGGAGACAAAAAGAGTGATAGGATGGACAAATAGAAATACAAGTCCAGGAATTTGTTTCGTACCGAGTGAAGATGGGTACAAGGGGGGGGGGGGGGCTCAGACCGACAGTTTGCAGAATTCAATGTCCATGTACTACCAGCTGAGCTACACTACTATTTAGTATGTTGCTCAGGGTCAGGTTGTGGTGGTACTAGACTAAGATGTAGTATCTTGTATGCTCTGTGGCAATTAAATGATCACAGAACTGAAAAGGAGCTTCTCATATATATGCAAACGTACCGTGAGTCAAACACTTACATTACCAAGGTTCTGACATGGGGTTTACTATGCACAAGAGATTACTTACCAGATGAAAATACTTTCATCCAATACTTTATTTGAGGGTTCCGACAGTTATTATTACTATGAACAGAGTTGCAATGAAAATACTTTCAATGTGGTAGTTTTCATGGTGGGTGAGGGAGGAGGGAGGGGAGAAGAGTTAATAGTCATATGACCATGAATTATGATATCATCAATCAACATATACTTTTTTTAAATCATTTTACTCACCCAATCATGATATTTTTATCTCTGTAAGCTCTCCTCTGCAGACTTGCAAATAATGCTTTCTGTTCTTCTGCATATTTCCTGAAAACAGAGCAAAGACAATTTACATGAACCAGGCCTTCGTCCCTGAATCAAGTCACCAAACTCAACGGGAGACATTGTCATCTCATACTGTATGATAAATGTGTAAAAGTAAATTGGCCTGACATTTCGATCCTAGCAGGATCTTCTTCAGAGGCTAAATGACAGTAACAGAAGGGACAAAAACACGCACAGAATACAGACAGGTTAATGAGCATGGTGAAGACAAAGAGATAGATGTAAGGGGATTAGTAGACAAGAGATGATAAATGATAAATGACAGAATTACTTCTGACCACAAGCATCTTTCCCCAAAAGCTAAAAGACAAGGTCTTTGTTTCTTTTGCAAAATATCCAGAGCTTAGTCTTCCTAAGTTTAATTTTGAAAGTTAATGATTACATCATCAAAGCTAGTATTTGCTTCAAATATTATATGTTTAATATGTTTAGCAACGATATTTGTACGACAAAACTGATATCAATCAAGATAAGCAGAGTAAATGATAATTAAAAGGAATATCAAATATTCAAGAAAGAACTAGTGGCGCTATCCATCTACTGGCAAAATGTTATTAAAGACTACATTGCTTTGGGATTTTAGTATTGAGTGTAGGGTCTAAACATTGTCAAAATAGAAAATGTTGCTCCAATGACTTATTCCTAAAAAGTGAGTTAGACCCCAGGCTCAAAGCCACAAAATAATTCAATTCATCCATCCATCAAACAGTCAATAAATTATTTAATCCATTCATTAATCAATAAGTCCATTTATACATCAGTCAATCGATCTATCCATCCAATCAAACCAACAACCAATCATTCCATTCGTGAATCAATCCATCCATCAAACAATCCATCTATCAATCTATCCATTTATCAATCATTTCATTAATCAGTCCATCCATATATCAATCAACCATTCCATGAATCAATCAGTCATGCCATTAATCAATCAATTGATCTATCCATCCACCACTCAATCCATCAGTCACTTAATCTTTCCTACCAACAAATCACGATCATTCCATCAATCAATACATCCATCACTCAATACATCCATCACTCAATGACATTAACAGGACACCAAAATCATACAGATGCCCCTTTAGAAGACAGCCTAACACAAAAAGTCATATATGTGCTGATGTGCCTCATAAAATGGGTGGATGGAATTCCATGGAATCACGAAATGGAATGAAACGTGTTATGATATACGAAAAAGAACAAAAATCCGTTTGTACATACTTGATTCTTTCATCGACAGCTGTTTTTTCTTTTGCCAGGTACTTGGTCAGTTGGTCTTGGAGTTGTGCTGCGTTATTCCTGACGGCCTCTTCATTGCCAGTTATGGGTGTTACTAAGAGTAATGGAATTAATTAATCAATCAATCAATAAGTCAATCAATCCATATATAAGTCATTAAATGATATTATTTCTGAATTTGTTTAAGTCTGTCTCTGAAGACGATCTGGCTGGCAATGCAATGGACAAGCTAGGCACTTACCCATTTTTTCATATCGTTGCTTGCAGTTTTAAACAAAACCATTTTGAGAATAGTTTAATTTCTTTCCCTCAAAAGCTATTTATGGGAGTAATGAAATGCAACCATTGTGCTACTCTAGAATGAACACTGCCAGTGTTATTTCCAATCATCTGTGTTTCATTGGTGATTTGAGGACTTTAACCCTAATGGTAACTTTGTTATCCAAAGTCCTACTGTCTGAATATAGCACATTATTTCTTTGTTTATTCTAGACAAGGATACCCATCTGAACATCTGAGATGGCCTGGATTTTGTACTCTTGTCAACAAAGTCTTTTACAACTGTCATGCATTTCTAACATAACGTTTCTTAAGCAATTCTTTGGGGATAAAACTGAAATGCATCAAAGTATTTCAAACAATGCAATATTGATGTATAAGTATAATTCTGGTGCAAAAACGATTGCTTTTATTAGGGGAAAGCGACCTACTGTATTAATTGAAGCCTAACCACAGGAGGCTCTCATATGTATGTTTGATGTCAAGAGATTAATCACTACAGTACATTATATGTGTATTTTCTCACCATGGGGTCTGCAAGGATACACTTTTCCTTTTTGGGAGGGAGGGGGGGGGGGCATGATGGCAAAGGAACACGTACAGGGTCTATTTAAAGCCTGTTTACATTTAACATATATTTATACCTAAAAGTCCTCTGAGGTCTTTCCTATAAAGGAAGGACGTTATGTGAATTGCTGTTTATGTCTTTCACATTTTCTGCTGACATTATATAAATTTGGGAATGACTTGAACAGAACTCATAGAGAATGTGGTCACATGAACTCACACGATTGATATTTTATTACTTCTTTTTTCCATTCCTCTTGGATTATTCCTGGTAGATTTAAAATTTCTTCTGATCATCCATTACACTGTCAATTTAGACTTTAAGCAATGAGTGCAAAAGTATGAATACCAGTACAAAGAAGAAAATTTTACTTTCTGAGAATATCTGTACAAATGAAATGCTCCAAGAGTTAGAACTATAACCTAATCTTGAGCTAGTATCTATACTAGGTTCTCAAAATGCCAGCAGTATGATTATAAATCTGTGAGGGCAATTGAAAGCAAACAGGCAACTAAATAGAAAAACAAGAGTGAGTATGGAATCAATACAAGTCTGCTGCCACCATTATAAATAAATATTCTCACCCAACGAATGTTCCTTGGTTTTCAGTGCCTTCTCCGAAAGGAAGATCTTGAACAGAGGTGAAAAGTCCTCGTTGGTTCTTATGGCATCCTGTTTGGTTGGGTCATACTGACATAAAGGAAAGAGATAATTAACAGCTTCGTCAAAAGATAATGAACAAAATGATCGATCACAGAACTGACGGCTGAGTGTGACTTAGGAGCTCAGTCGCTTTATCATTAAGCCAGAAATTATGACACTAACTGGTCTTGCTGTTGACTTTTCCTTCAATTATGATGTTGCCAGATATCGGATACCTTTGACCATGTTGCCACGGAAGCATGCACTAGCTGCCTGCCAAACCAACACTAGATCCATTTAGGTTAAATGTTTACATTTCAAAAGGCCTGGTATAAAATGGTGTGGTCAGCAATGATTGTAATGTGAGATCTTTCTCCACACGATTTCAACACTTTCAATCCAGCTTAGATCTGTTAAAAAAATCTGGACACTTGTCTCCCATAAGGCTACTTGCATGTACGTCGATATTCATGATTAATATTCATGAATACATTTTACTATTCTGCATATTTAAATATCACACATGCCAAAACTCTTTCATAACATGTGGGCTGTCTATTTATCACTCAGATAACATGTAAGAAGTAAAACAGGAATTCTGGATTTTTTTTTTGAGTTGGGGGGGGGAGGGGGAACATGAATTTCATCCTGAAATATAACAAAAACATTCTTACCAGCAGGTCAGAGTTGATCAAGACCCTGTTCAGTCCCTTCACAGCATGTGCAGCATAGCACCATGTGTCACAGTTACTGCACTTGTACACAACCCAATCAGAAGTCGTCTTTGCTTGTATCAGGCATTCCTGCTCCTGAAATACAAGAAAATATTGTGACTTTGAAGAAGGAAACATGTAAAAAAAGCTGCTAAAAAAATAGTTCAAAAAAGTAACAAGTGTCAATATTTGCTGTTACCTTTGAATTCCATGGGGGGGGGGGGGGGGGGGGGGGGGGGGGGGGGGGGGGGGGGGGGGGGGGGGGGGGGGGGGGGGGGGGGGGGGGGGGGGGGGGGGGGGGGGGGGGGGGGGGGG
>JAIPMN010035576.1:4382-17206 GCA_020650975.1 Apostichopus californicus
ATAAGGGTCTGATGGCCCAATGCGTCAAGGGTTCAAACCATAAGGGTCTGATGGCCCACTGCGTCAAGGGTTAAATCATAAGGGTCTGATGGCCCAATGCGTCAAGGGTTAAATCATAAGGGTCTGATGGCCCACTGCGTCAAGGGTTAAATCATAAGGGTCTGATGGCCCAATGCGTCAAGGGTTAAATCATAAGGTTCTGATGGCCCAATGCGTCAAGGGTTCAAACCATAAGGGTCTGATGGCCCACTGCGTCAAGGGTTAAATCATAAGGGTCTGAGTCAAGGGTTAAATCATAAGGGTCTGATGGCCCACTGCTCGATTCTTAATGTCAGAAAGACTCATAGAAATCATAAGTTGTCAAGATGGTACACACATGAATATCTTCCGTTTACTGCACCAGTGAAACTATTTCAGCCCTGTTTGGCTAGTCCTTGTTTGCTTCATTTGATTCCTAAATCTCCTAGACTAGAGACTCAAATGGCCACCAAGTACTGTCCTGTCTGTAAATTTAACCCATGTCAGTAGATGAAAAGGAACTGCATAAACAAATCAATGTGACCAGCCGAGGGAGGTTTTTTTTTCTTGGTTTCAGTGGAAAGGCCACCTGTCACTCATAAGGTAAAGGGTGCATCATCTCGTAAGCATCCAGATCCAGAAAACACCCTCAAGTCTCTGATTCAGAACTTCACTCGAGTTAAAAAGAAAATGGCCAGAGAAGTACAGAGTGATCTTGAAAAATTAATCAGGTATGAATGATTGCCTTTGAATTATATATTTAATTGCTCTCATGTAAAGAAGGGTTTTCATTGGTCATGACAAATATTGGTAGCATAAGGTCGTCAGGCATGTTTTTTCTTGCCTTATAAATTCAGTATTTTTTGGTTGGACACCTCGGCATCACTTCATAATGCTCAAGTTTGGGCAAATTATAACATAGGCTTGCTTTCTCATTTCCAGGGATAGACACAGAACTTTCAGACAGAAGTTTCAATGCCTAAATAAAAGTCCACTGTTTGAGAAGACTGTGCAACACCTGAAGGGAGTGTCTACACAACCAATGCCAATGATTGTTGAAGACACCGTAAACACAGAGATAAAGCCCTCCAAATGGTGAGTCTTACATGGCTGATGGTGATAGCAATGTGCTTACTGTAAGTTTACAAACTCATAGACTTAAAGAGTACAAAGAGTGTATGGTAATAACTAAACCATTTAAGGGATACAACCTTGAACCTATACATCTTACAAAAATAATGTACATCAAGCAACAATTTAATATGTTGTTTATCAAGAAGCAACTACAAGAGTTTTCACCAAGTTAGTTTGTATGTTGTTGTCAATGCGAGACATGTTTCTTGCTTTCAAGGTACATGATGATATAATGTACTTATGGAGCACCACAAGATAATGTTAACTTGCAAATCTGTTTCCATATCCCATGTTGTTCATATGATACTTTAATGCAGCGTGCTTGCAGACATTTGTTTGCATCGTAAATTTAGATTTGCACCATGATCAAATATAACAAATAAGAATTCATAGAAATGTCCATCCCTTCTTCTGGTAAGAAATTAATGACACAGAAGTTACTTAATAACTGTATCACTGGTCATATTTCTTGATGGTGATCCTGCAAAAGTCAGTGTTCATGTTAAGTAATTCATGATTACCTTCTTGATAACTGATTTGAAGGTTTTTAGACCTGAAGTCTGGAGCAGAGAATATTGTTGGAAAGGACGATAAAGAAGTCTGTTCAATGCTGCAGCAACTCTCACGATTCTCTTTTGAAGATGCAAAGTCTACACCAAATGCAAAAGTAAGAAACATAAGCTCAAGCTTTACACACAGTTCGTAGAATGGTTTTAGTCCTAGGAAAGAATACAGTACATCGTCTTTTCTCTGATTACATTAATGCAGATATTTTCTCATTAGGTGTGTGTTGAGAACTAACATTTTTGTAATGTAATCATACCTTATTGATAGCAAGGCTGTTTGACACTTTTACCAGCTTCATGTTTGGCACCATTGATATATATTTTAAAACAGGTGTTCGCATTTTGTTGAAAACTTTTCCAAACTGTGCTTTGCTCAAAATACGATTTAAAAGATCAAACTAAGACATCCTTGTTAACGACATGAATATTAATGAGAAAATGGTTTCATTAAATTTGATTCAGTTCACATTTACTTGCCCATATTTGTTCATATCACTATTAGTTACTAGTAAAATGGAACATTTTCTACTAGTTGTCATTACATGAATTGACTTTGCAGGCTAATGAACTACATTGTTATGAGATGTTGTATAACATTGAATAGTATTGTAAAATTGATGACAGCAACTCTGAAGTGTAGCTGACTTGATTTGTTGGTTTTACAGGAGAAGCTTTGTCTGTTGGTGATGTCAATGCCAGCCAGTCATCTCCTGACCATTCCTGCACAGCAAGCATTGAAGTATGTATTAGATGAGATCCTCTGGGCATCATCCGAATCTCTCTCCCAATGGCTAAACCACCGTAAAATACCACTCATCCTGCAGGAACCATCATCATCATCATTCACGACACACTAGATACAGTATACCAGCAATCCAATAAAGAGGAGGAAAATAACTTGGTTTATCAATCAATTTATTGCAACTTTGTTGAAGCCAACCTTGAATTTGCATTGAACAGTTTTTTAAAATGTTAATTGTATATTGCAGAAGGTAAAAATAAAAACTTTTTCAATTTTGACAGCTAGTGAATACATTCCTTTCATGTGTAGTTCTTGATCTTTTCATTAACCATACTCCATATTTACTGAATTTATCACTTCTCCATCTTTCACATTATACTTGTATTTAAGGAACAGGATAACTCAAGATAACATTGAATGGAAGCTTCCAGCTATGCACAAGATTTGTGCATTTTCAAAAGTTAAACATAAGGAGCTGTCAATGCATAATGAGATGATGGGATTTGGGGTAAGATGATGACAAAAGCGGTCAATTCATTAAGTAATAATCAGGTCAGAAACAAACATCTCCTTAACTCTAACATGGTTTACATTGACACCTAGCCCTTCTACTCTACCTCTATGGTAAATGAGAGCATACAATCACAATGAGCAATGAATTCATTATCCAATGAGAAACCTACAAATAAGTTAATACTACTTTGAGCCACAGCAGCTTCTTTGATTAAACCTGCTAAGCCAGTGATATGCACTCTGACTATAATATGCCCTCTCTTTGTAAAGTAACCAAACTTTTTGGGGTGAAAAAGAGCCCCACATTGTACTAATGTGATAGAAGAGGCTGCTGACTAGTATGAGATCACAAAGGCCAAGATCAACGCAAATTTTACTTCTTTTCTTGTTGTAAAAGAGGGCACACCATAACTTCCATAAACATACAGTATGTCTGAAGAAGCACATGTTGAAATATTGTTGTTAGTTTGAAGGAAAACATTGCAAAAAAAAACAAAAAAACATTCATATCCCTCTTTTGAGTTACGAATGAAATTGAATATAGGTGTCAAATTGTAGAAACTTTAGTCAGAGGAAATTAAATTAGGATGATCAGAAAGAGAACAACTGCCAAATGGTGGTTGTCTCTTAAAAGAGTGTTTTGGTTAAACCTTTGCTGAACTCTAAACACTATTAAGAGATAACATCATTAGTAATCATTTAACTATTTAAATTTAAGCTATGCCCAACCAGAGTCCTGAAACGCCGATAGAAAAATTAAGTTGTCTGATAACAGGTCCAATCTGTCGAACAATTTCATGAAAGTTAGAAAATATAAAGAAACCAACAGAGATTACTTATTTAAACCAAATTAGACATTATTATAACATATGATTTACTTATTTTATTAGCAGTCAGTTGAACAGGCAAAACCTACTGGCAAGAATCTTGGTCTAAATTGACTGATCACATTTCACTACAGTGGACATTGCTATTGTAGCAACATGTATCTACTCTACCCAAGTTATTCCAGCAACCAGACTTGATTCAAGGGAAAACTTATTTGCAACTGATTACTATGACCAAAGACTTCCATATGCTATGCAGAAAATATGATTATATCAAGTATATAACTATATACTATAAACTACAAGTCACCATTAATAGTTAAGTACTTTCTTAGAACACCAGAATCTGTAATCTGGGGTATGAGGGAGGAAATACTGTAACATTACTAAATATGCATAGTGAAGTCTCTGCATGTCTCCCCAGCCTGCATATTCCTCACTGGTAGAAACAAATATCTTTGGTCAATTGTTTGCTTGGTTAAAAAAGGAAGAGCAGTTCCAGAATTCAATATTAATATGAGGGGTGGGGAGGGGGGGGGGGTAACTGTTTATTCACTATACCCACTTACCAAGTGTATTACCCATCCTCGTTAATGTTTCCATATTATCTGGGGGTGCAAGAAGGGGACAAGAGTCCTCCCAGCTATGTAGGTTATACCACTGAACAATAACAATATCAAAAGTTGGTACTTAATAACCTTTACTTCAAAACAGAGAGAATGCACACTTGCTATTCTGAAATTAAGTAATCACTAACCTACAAATACTCATGGTTCATTGTTGACATTAAGCAATGTACTGTATAGGGTCATTGAAAGGAATTGGCATTGTGACTATGTAAAACAAGACAGCAACATGGGCCTTTAAACAAGAAGCCATCGTACATCCTTCATTCTATTACTAGCACCTCAAAATATATCAGCATAGAACAGTGCATGAACATGAGCAGCCTTGCTATCTTGCACTAGTTAGTAAGGACACCATAAAATACATTTGAATATTAACGACTAATCAATGCATATCCAGGAAAACATGAAATAATCAAATGTAACATGAAACTTTGAAAATAAAACTGAAAAATGTATAACCGTCTGCACCTGTTTGAATGTTATAATGCCCAAGTGATTGTTAATGATCTCTGTTGTGAATTAATGTCCTTTAGGGGAGGGAGGGTAGGATTTAGTACATAAAATCTTAATATTGTGCACAAAACAAAGCAGAATTATAGTAAGGAATATGATATTAATACCCTCATGCAATATAAAAGTAGTGAATGCAATGCATACACCCCAAGCATCATCTGGCTTTTAGAAATGTGAATTTGTGAACCAGTTTTATTTTCCAATGTGAACACTTCCCAGTGTAGGTGACCAATCAGCATGTATCTATGTCAAAGGAAGGCTAGTAGCTAAAGTTTCCCTGATAAAATAGAGCAGGGTAAAGATGACCTAAACCAAACTGATGGACTTCACGTCCAGTTGCAAACCTGAGTCATTCCTTTGTTGCCAATAATAACTGACATCAAGACACACTTAGGTACTTTTTCAACCACGACAAGTCCCACCCTCAAAACAGGAAAGTTCTACAACAATCTTCCTTTACCAAAGCTTTGCTACCTGAGATGTTTCTGTTACCAACATGAATCACTTGGTAGTAAGTCCATGCAATCTTTGTGGTTCATGATATCCTGCTTCACATATCTGGCTGATGAGACAGGCTTCAATCTTGCATAAAGCAATTCTTCAGTATTTCATATGCTGCATTTATGATCCCCCATGAGATCAATGCTCTGCTATAGTTCAAATTCACACCTAAAAACATATTCCTTAATCTGCAGTTCCTTTCTTTGTATATTTGTTTAAAAGTGTAAACAAATGACCTAAATTTCCCTCCAATTTTGGACTGCATCCTTGACTTGACAACATTGACTGGGTAGAAGACTGTGCTTATAAATGCACCTGTCACTGCACCACTCACAAAGTCATTTCTCACTTTTCTTGCTGAGGTTTTCGCCTCTGGTAACACAGAGTTAACTTTCCCTCTAAGACTGAAAAAGACAGCATTGCTAGGTCCATTGCGTAATAAGATGGCAGTTAATCCTCGATAATATTCACCTATACCATACATCCGCAGCACCCTGAAGGCATGAATTGTGTTTGAGAACCTATTAGCACGCCGCTGATCCTGCAATATTGTCTGGACTCTTTCAAAAGGAACCAAAATAGCCTCCGTTGTTCCTGCAAGATAGAATGAGAAACTAACCAAGTAAACTATATAACACTTATGTCATATTAATTTCCAATGCTATGCACTACTTTTAACCACTATCGAAAAATACAAATGTATGCATAAAAGCTTCAAATAAGCCTATTCATAGATAACACATGGGTTCATTACAGTTTCCAACCAAATCAGGTTCTGGGAAAATGAAGTACAGTACATTGATTGATTGATAAAGAGCTGATGGGTCAACTCAACGTCAATTCCTCGATATATGCAAGACCAGACTCAGTGCATTTTCAGTCTGAGGTATTTGTCCTCTGACTCATAATGACTAATAACACTCAGCCTCAGATATGAGGACTTGATGTCTGCAGGCAATTTAACAACCAACAGAGACTCAAACATTTGGACACTGGCTGATTTCTACTTTGGTTGAAATACAGTAGTTCTCCAAATCAACTCTACGACAATAATCATACTTAGTCTTGCACAGAGTCTTAAAATGTTACTTCAGCAGAAGACATTTGCCTTTAGTTTCCAATCTGCCTCATATACCTACATGAAACAATTACTATATATATGATTAATAAACTACTGATACATGGAGATTAAAGGCTTTCTGCACAAAGTGAGTCCAAATACCAGAAAGCCAACAGGCTTTGTGATACAGGCCTTACCAAATTTTACATGAGAACATCTAATGTAAAACTGCACACACCATTTCCCAAGTTTGACCTCACATGACCTTTGACCTCCACAGAAAATTATTAAGGGTTTTCATAATCACTAAGGTACTGTAGATCCACCTACAAAGCATGAACTTCATTGAACCTTTACATTTGGAGTTATCATGCTTACAATATTTCAGACTTCTGTTGACCTTAAATGGATTTTGACCTCCAAAGAAAAAAATAGGGTTCTTGTAGTCAATTGACAAAGGCAGATCTATGTGCAGAGTACATAAAGTATTAAGTTCATCCAAACTTCACTTTTGGAGTTATTATGTTTACAAAGTTTTCAGACGTTGACCTCAAATTACTGTTGACCTTTACAAAACAGGATAGGGTTCTTGTACTAAATAAGGTGGATCCACATGCCAAGAAAATATGAAGCTCATTGACCTATAAGCATTGTGGAGAAGGAAAAGCAACCGTAGTGAAAATGCACAAAAGGAGTAAAAAATCATGGCTAATTGGAAAACTCCGTAAAGACTTAATGTACAAGGGCACAAAACCTAGCATACTGTAAGTTGCAAGAAAAAAGTACCTACTGTATGCATTTCATACATTTTTGAACAACTGTCACATGATCACTGCTGCTATAAAAGAATCTAGGAATTCAAACAATCTAGGAAAGAATCTAGGAATTCAAACAATCTATTCTATAAAAGAATCTAGGAATTCATTGGGTGTTCTGTATTCCTGCTTTTGCACTTGCCTTCCTCACACCAACGATTTGGAAAACAAATGCAATGACTTGCTCAAGAATTCAAACTCAATACCTTAACTAATCCTCCACAGGACCAACAGGCTGATATGTCTTTAGTTTCAATTCAAACTTGGTAAACAAACAATCAAAATATCGGCAAATAAGATATTTACTTTGGGCAGAATTAATTTATACATGTTATAGTTCAAGGAAAAGTAAAACTTGGGTACTGCAGTAGCTATCACTATTGGGGCTTTCAAGATATTCACCTAGACCAGGGGTGGGCAACCTTGTTAAATGAATGTGCCAGGTATAAGGAGTGAAAAATTGACAGGGCCGCATGTACAGTAACCAACAACCTGCTGTTAATTTCAAACCTTTGATTCTGAGGACTTTCAAGCAAGAGGTGTGTGTACTTACTGTAATCTGTATTCTCATACACATAATGTCAATACAGTACAGTTGATAATTAATGGGGATAATAGGCCTATCTGACAGCATTAGTGCCGATAAATTCTAAGCAGCTAGCTCGTATTTTGTGATGATGTAAAACAGATTGATATTTTTTTCTTTTTCTTGAGACATCTAACGGGCCGCAAAAAAATCACTGACGGGCCCGCTGGGCCGCATTTGGGTTGCCCAACCCAGACCTAGACACAATATGCTTAAACTCTGGAATGCCACTTTAAGACTTCAGAGATGATGACATAATCTCCTCCTCAGTGCAGGCCTAGATGTGAATAAAAACCCATTGTTTTTTTCATGAATTCTAATAATACAAACCAAAAAAGTTCTTTAAATGTTTCATAGAAACAAGAGAACATCATTGGATGGCATGCAATACAATTGGTGTTTTTGTTTCACTTTACAGTATTTGTTCACCTCCTTATGCAGTATGTGTAGTTGCTGTCTGTATTATGGTAATGTTAGGCTACAGAATACAGTTAAAGCCTACTACGTTTCAAACTACGGCCTTACAGTATTTGCCAGTTGCATAATTTAATATGCCTACATGAAAATAACATTTCAAAGATGTTTGCTTACATTTTCTTATCTTTCCAAATGTTCCAAAACATTACAAACTTCAATAATAGCAACATCAGCATTTTTATAAAATTATTTATAGGAACATTTCCAGCTCTTAGTAGTATAAGCATGTAACAAAAACTGACGATTTAGAACCCGCAAAAATTTCACTCTCTGCTGCCAAGGGCTGGGGGGACATTTCCAGCTGTGGTTATTTACAATTATGGCTTCATGTACAGTATATCACTGTGCAGCAGGTTGTCCCTGAAATGTCTTGTGATATGCTCTAGACTGCCAGATTACAGTATATATATATTTGTTGAGTTTTACACTGTGGTCTATACACAAAAAACTAGGGTTGTATTAAGTTATTCCTAGTGCAAAGTCTAATCATTCAAAGGAAGATCTCTTTGTTAAACATTGCCCACTGAATGACATGAATAGAAAGGAAAGACTGTGTAGACTTTTCTTCCATTGTATTGATTTCCAAATCCAGTAAATCAATCTGGAACTCCAATAATCATTTTCTTCTGATTCCAGCAAATTGGCTGGATTTGAAATGCTACATCTAGTGCACCCCTATTAAATGTTTTCCTATATATCTGTGTTGCATCTGAGGAACTGACCTACAGTAATGGTCTGTGTTTTACATTCAATAGTCCAGTCACTTAAATTTATTAATCTCACTTGTTTAACGGGTCATTTCTCACGAACTGAAAAGTTTTAAATAGAAATCCAACCTGAACTGATTACCAGTGTGTTTTTATGATCTACAACAAATCAAATATCATTTTGTGGAGTTCAATGGAATTTAAAAAATATAATGCCTGGATGTGTCATTTCTGGCAATCTAGGTGTGGTTTAAACGAAATATTTTCTACTGTGTCCCAACCATGGTTGGGCTGCATTGCAGAGTATACAGTGTCCTGGAAGTTTTCACCAAGTATTGGCAACCCTAGGGTTGCCAAATGAGTAGCACTAGACTTAACACTGCAATGCCGCAAAGATAGTAAAACTGAGGAAGGAATAGACACAGACATATTCTCAAACTACTATCTTTATTGGCATAACCTAATGGCAATCTAGCCATGTGGAATTGTTCCACAAATTATTTTGCCACCCTCCCTCCTCCCCCACCCCCACAACTATAGGTAATTGGACAGTCATGTATCTAGACAAAGCTTGAAGATGTGGACCAATGTGAGTCTCTTAAAATCCTCTGAAGTTCACATTTTCATCTTTAAAATTCAGTTTCCTGTTAAGGAATGTTATTTAGCAATGTTTAATTTGTTTTAAAGAAACAAGAAGGTGTTACCTGACAAAATGGCAGCAGCATGGAGAGTTGCTGATTGAGGAATGAATGGACAGTTGATACGTAGGATCCTTGAATATTGATCATATAAGCCAAACATTAAAGAAACTGAAAATGTCTTCTGAAGAAGAGGGGGTAGGACTCCTCTGTACAGCTGACTCAAGCCCTCCTTCTTGACTTGCTTAAAAGCACTGTTACCAGAGATCCCAAAAACTTGCTGCCGAAATATGACTTTGTGAAGAGGGAAGGTGATAATGATATTGAAGAAAGCTGCGCCCCCTCCACAGGCATATTCCACCCAATCTGGTGAGTGATCCATCAAGGGAACTATTACATCCTCTTTAGAAAAGACTCCCATTAAGACTTCAACAAACTGGCCAAATCACCCATACTCTGAAAGAAATATAGCAGCATGGAATTGGGCATACCAAATGAAAAATAGAATTGAATTAGAATATATCTGTTAGTCTAAGTTTAACCAAAAAATGAAGGCTACACAGTGAATCCTTGCCACATTCTATAGATGAGAACATTCAAAGCAAACCATGTACACTGCACACAAAGTTCTTGCACTTAACAGGGTGGATCCATGTAACACTTGAGTGTGAACTTTATGTCCTCTGTTGACCTCAAATGTCCTTTGAGTTTCTTTTCCAATGCTAATACTACTCTATACTGTCCTCACATTTCCTGCTTCAAAATACTAGAAATGTTCAGTCTGAGTCTTAACCTTTATCTATTTACAAACAGGATATTTCATTATTCACACAGCTCAACTTAGAGAACAACTGCTTTGAAGCACTACGTACATTATATCTCAACTGGGAACATTTATTGCCTTTTGACATTGTATGTATACATAGCTATCACACAAACCATGAAAATACTGAATAGTGTTCAGAAATATAAATAGGGAAGCAGTGTAACAAGGAGTGTATAAATGAATGTTATCTATAGTCTTCTCCATCCAAGTTGCAATTTCAATAAATCATAACATACTGTAGGCCTCCACAAAAGCTATGCTAGTAGTACAGAGGGCAAAACCTACGCATGAACTATCTCTACACTGTACAGTTCCATGCTGTACAGCTAACACTTGCTGCGTAACTCTTTGTCCTGGATTTTATGGACACACACACATTCAAGCTCTTTACATTGCACATATTTTTAATATAGTTTATTGGATAACTGCATAATTTGACACCTCTGATAACATGCTGAGGCAACAGCTACAGTATACACAGCACATAATGAAATTGTGCGAGCAAAAAACTATTTGAACTATTTAGGTAAATCCCTCCCTACTGTACTCAAGGTAAACTTTACAGTCTAGAAGAACAGCAAGATCTATCATATATCAGCCACTTCTGAAGTTGATGTTTTGGGCATCGTACCACAACCACTTGCCATTGCAAAATCCTCTTCACTGTAATTAGTGTGCAGTATGTGTTACGTCTGGAGCCTAAAAAATGTTCATGTGTTCAATTATTTTAATTTAGGTTATACAGTTTATGAAAACCTCAAATTATGCCTCTGTTCAATACTGTCAATACCTGTCTCGTGCTGTGCTTCATTTTTTGGGGGGTTCTTTTGCATGCAAAGTGTGACACTTGTGTTAATACCACTTTCACTAACCTACCTTTCATTAGAATCAACAATTATTAATAAATGAAAATAAAGCCTACAGTAGATGCTACACTGGGAGGCTTTTTCTATCTCTATGGCTTCTGTCTGAGATCTTGCTTTGTAGTTTTCTGATGTAAATCACTTTTGGTAAATTAATTCCATTCTTTTAGCAGGCAAAAAATATGGAACAAATTTTTTGGACCCAAGGCCAAGATTTAGAACTACTCGTAGGTCTACACACGACCATACATGATACAGTAGTAATATAGTGAGAGTATTTCCAAAGCTATTATCAATCTGTCCGTTTTCATGCGATATTGATTCTTAACTTACGACTGGCCTACAGACGATAATCTGTTGATGATGATACGAAATCGTGTGGAAGAACAAAATAGAGGTCGCCTAGTTATCCAATAGCGCAACTGGTCCATGAACAATGTGCGTGTAGCGTTACAACGAGAAGTTGTACATGTGTGGTGTGTACCTACAGTAGATAGGCTAGTCCTTAGCTTTATGGGGACAGAGTTACTCACCACTTGTTTTCAGGTAACTTGGATGAAAGCTTACAATACAAGACACTTCTTAAATCTCTTCTTAGTGGATCGAGAGTTGCCCGTGCAGCTATGCATTTGTGGCCGTCACCCTTCTTGAGAAAGCTATGGTGTATCGTATACTGTACCGTATACCACGATACGTGAAGGGAGCAGACAGAAGTGCAGTGTGGTACATACACTGCACTGCTCCCGGTACATCGAATTTAAAATGTATACGCCGATGTAACTTACCAAATAGTTTAGATTGATGACTCATATACCAACTACTTCTTACACACAACAACGTGAAGCCAATGCACGCATATGTACGGCGTTTTGGACAAAAATAGTTCGTATACCACTAATGAAACCAACTTGCCAGCATCGACGAGTGTTTCGTGAAACTGCTTCGACGTATATCTACGATAACTTTTCAGTCTTTTTTTTTCGTTGTTCAGGAACCGTGAGTCAAGAACACAGACAAGATTTAGATGTTAATTTGGTAATGCCAGCGAAATAGTGTTTCTAACCAGATGTAGATGTAAGAAAGAATGCATGGAGAATCATTCCGAAATATTTCAAATAACCCAGATGAGAAGTTGTAACTTTCATCTATTTTATCTCCAACTTTTGAGTTATTGCATTCGAAATTTCGACTTTTTTATTCTCACTCGAAATTTAAACAAAGACCATGGTCCTTTCGATTTATTTCTCGAAATTCCAAAATGTTATCTTTAAGTTCCGACTTTTACCGATAGGCGTACCTATATCCAAGGGCGTAGGAACCGGGGGTGCTGGGGCCCGGCGCCAGCCCCCCCCAGTGAAAAATATGGGGGGCGGAAGTATCATTCCGCTCCCCCCCCCCCGCTCCGCAAG
>JAIPMN010035577.1:0-20157 GCA_020650975.1 Apostichopus californicus
GGGGGCATGTTTTTATTTTAGGTGGGGGATAAACGGTAGTATCTAATAGTAACTAATATCCCCCCAATATTTGGTGGCATAATTTTTTTGTGTGGCTATAAATAGAAAATAATGCGTGAGATTATTTATCCAAATTATATTTGGCGGTGGCTAAAACCTCATCCAGCACATGCTGCATGAGGTTAATGACTCTTCGTGGTCGTTTTTGTGACCTGTGACCGTATAGCATGTTGTCACTCATGATTATTATCTTAATGTCTGTACATCTCTTGTGTATGAGTGTAAGTACGTACAATCATATATATGATCCACATCGATATGGGTTCACTGGGTTTCCATTTGGCCTGTTTCCTACAAGATTTCTAACCGCAGGCGCGTAGCCAGGGGGGGGGGGCGAAGGGTGGAGACCGCCCCCCTCGAGCATATTTTTTATGATATCGAAGTTTTATAGTAGCCGTTATAAGAGGTTTTTATATTTGTACACCAATAAATTAACTGTGTCTGAATTTTCGAAAATTCCTTGACCAACATTCTTCATCATACTTCCCTCTACTCGTGCAATTTTGACCGGTCTGTTAGGGGTTGAAGGGTTTTTTTCTATATTGGTTGTCCATAGATGAATTTTTGTGCAACATGGGTATGTTTTGAAGTGAATTTATTACTCAAATTCTGAACAAATAATGGGCTTAAAACCTTGAAAAGTGGGGCTGACGGGTATTGTGGGGCGTTACGTAGAATTACCTACATAAGCAATGATCCACAGGAGATGCGATGAGGTCGAACATGATGTGTGACTTGTGACAATCTTGAAAAAGGTTATGAATGAAAAAACTATTGGGAAAAACTTGGTTCTCAGGCAAAAGTGTACATCTGGTTGGTCATTTTCAAGCCCGAGAAGTGCCATTTCCGGTGATCTGGGGGGCTATCAAAACCAGAAATTTTCTTGTACGCTGCGCGCCAACCAATGGTGGCACTCCGCTTTGATAGTAATTCGCCTGCACCCGAGCAAATGATAAGAACTCACTGTAAGTCCAGATTGACTTACTATTGGCAAATCAATTTATCATTTGGTTTAGTTGGAAATTACAGACTATGAATGGAACTGAACATTACAAAAATGGTAAAAAGAAAACAAACAATTAATTAAATTACTCTCCGAAACATTCCATTTCTCCTTCCTTTTCACACAGAACCACTATCAGTAGTCATCGAAGAGATTTCGGTCGTGGTATGGTCGTTGGAGCAGAGGATTTTCTTTACAATCGGAAAGATTGCATCAAATTATATGCAGTAAGGTAAGGCGTTGGTTAAATCAAATACGGGTCAATGACTATAACATAAATTACGCGACGACTTGGTGATGTTTTTGTGATTTATGCTTGATTATCCTCTTCTTCTCTTCCTTACATTCTTATCTGTTTAAGTTTCTTCTAGGCTATATCACTCTCTTCCTTCAAAACATGGAAACCCGTCACCTGAGGCTAAACGTAAAAAGATGTAAACGTTTCCTATGACCTGAGAAAAGTCAAACGCGTGGTGAAAGAGCTTAAAGTTTAAAGAACAATAAGTAGCTGTTCAGTAAAAAAGTGGTGATTGCTGGAGTTAACAATTACTGATTGATAAAGAATATAATGGTCTGTTAAAGAATAATCGGTGGTTGTTTAATAATAATAGGTGGCTGTTGAAGATGGAAAGATTGTGATAGTGATCAGCGGGGTATAATATATTCCTCCATAGGGATTGACTTCTTTAACATATAATTGATTGTATTGTAGCAAGAACGCTAATTGGGACAAATATGGTGGTAATTACGAAACCACAAAGAAGAGTTGGACATCATATTTATAATTCAATGTTGGCATAAACAGACATGTTGAAAGCATTGTCTTCCGAGTTAAGATAACTACTACAGTAAGTACAATAATAACCCTAGTTTATGCCTTTCTGTCTCATCTGTCACTTAGGGACACATACCTTGCACGTATTCCTACCGAAATATGTCAATACCTTATGAAGCAATACCCTGAAGCCTTCTTCGGAAAAATAAGGGAACTGTTAAAGGAGAGTTCAAATCAGAGTGACTATAATGGTAATTATTATTGTTATTGTCGTAGTCATGGTCCTCGTTCTTGTTATTATTATTACGACGACGACGATGATTTATTTATGTTTATACATAATTATTACCATCTTATGCTGTGCTTTAACTGTTGAATATAGTAAACTATAGTAGAAACAAATGAGGAAAATAAACTTTGATGGAACTAAACTCCGTTTATGTGTTCTTGAAAAGTCTCCTCTGTGAGCATGATATATAACGATAAGGCGACACTTGATTATATTTTGATATTATTTGTTTTTTAGTCAATTCTTTTCATGTTTCGGAGCCTTCGAAACAAAAATGCAAATTTGCTACGTCTGTATAGGAGGATGCTATGGTGATTTAACTATTGCTTACCCATCGTGAAGGCTCTGATATGGATTGACATGTCGAACGATTCGGCAACTGTATATACCAAACTGCTCTTTTCTTCGTTATTAGTAAATAAATTAAAGTAATTGTTATTAAAGAGTCTATATTTTTTCATTAGGACCGCAGTTTACTGGGAGTAACATTTCTACAGTAGCATGCATTCTTCTATCTGAGGATGTTCGTCTGAAAAACTTTGTAGCGGCACTTGGAAAAGCTCTACTAAAGCAAGGTAATTTTCTTAAATGTCACCTATGAAAGGTCATTCTTAAATAATTCCTTACAGGGAAAACTGAGCAGTTTAATGAAACTTTAAAAACAGGTTGCAATATATGTTCCATGCGAAAAAGAGGTTTGAAATTTTTAGGGCCAGAATTTTGGATGAACATCCATACCGTACTTTGGACATTCTTACTAGAACTGATATTACGTCATAGAAGAGGTTATGTCAACATGTAAATATTGAAAGTAAAATGAGCTGGAACAATGTCTGTAGAAAAATGGACCGAAATTAATATAAAATCGAGCATAAACGTTTATAATACTGAGTATTTGAACGTTATAACATACAACGATGAGCATAGTAAATTTTCAACCGCTAGTGGACAAAGGGAGGTAAGGTTTACCTTTAATCAGAATTGGTTGGTATAAGTCTTACCATCTTTACATACTCTTTCCTTTTATATGCAGGTATCCATTTCAAAATGTGGGAGGAAGATACCACAGTAGAACCTAAGAAACCGGAAAAGTAAAAATTAAACATTTGTTACAAAATAAATTCCGAAAGTTTTTATGGCTGAATTTGATAGCTGAACAGATCAATGGAAATGTTCTGCGTCTTTACCCCAAATTCACATTCCCATATCATTATGTCTGGTGAAATATGCATAAAATCCAGTATACATACAGGACTCTAATGTTTCTACAAAGTTGCTTTGGATGACTACAGAGAACATTGACAGCTTAAGCAAACATTCTAAATGACTGTGCGAAATGTCAAGGATAAAATAACATGAAGCTATTAGTAAAGTTAAAGTAAAGCTGTTAAGTAACATCTACCACAACAACATCTTTGCTACAACCTACTGCATGCCACTTCGTTGACTTTTAGGGACAAGATATTGACATAGGGTGTTCAGCCTAACATGGTGGAATATTCTTTCCTTTTTAAGATAAGTGTAACATCGTCTGTCACTGGAATATCTCTTTAAGTGATGCTTTAAGTGATGCTTTCAGTGATGCTTTAAGTAATGCTAGGAGTGATGCTTAAAGTGATTATTTAAGTGAAGCTTTAAGTGATACTTTATGTGAATAAGGGGTTGAGTAACGTTTATCTAAACATGCACAGTGGTGCAGCTCTCGCATGGGTTGTATGAATTTACGTATATCGGTTTAGACCGGATAGCTGCATACAACTCTCTTCGTACGAAATGTTTAATTTTCATTTCACTGTGAAATGACTTGTTGAAACTAACTATTGTGATTACGGTGATTATCGTGACTAGCAGAAGCTGCACACGGATATAATCAAAGTATATGTACCTCCAACACAAGGAGCACCTATAGACCGCCTCGACGTTCGAGACGTAATAATCAGCAAACGCTAAATTTAGTATTAGACTCTTTAATTTTATGTATTCTCATCTTCTGTCTCTGAATGTTAATGAGCGAAATAGCTAAAAGTTCGGTGAAATGAGAACTACACTTCGTGAAAGTTTAACCATCTATATAAAATCAAATTTAAAGGTTACTGTCTAGATGTGAACATCATGTCCATTGGCCATACAATTTATGAACATTAGAATTGTACCTTGGAATCAATTTCTATAACATGTATATTATTAAACGACCCCAAATCGTAGTTTAACATGTGATTGAAATGTTCCAGTGTAGCTTCAAGATGCTTAAAGACATTTGAGAGACTAATAATGGTATTACAAGTCACTGGTACATGACAGTACTGGATTTGTTTTGTAATCCGTAACAGAAAATTGGCACAAGAGCGAATGAAGAATGTAATGAATTGTCACGAAAGCAATGACAGCATGAACTTCTTCTTGACCAACTACCCAAGCAAAGATGAATGGAGTAAACTGATCATTCGTCAGGTAATCTTAGTGATAACGGTATGTATTGTCTTTTGTATTCACCGTGCAGAGGGAGTTTGAACCGTTGGACAAAACATGGCGCCCAGATTGTAAATAGTATTGCAATTAGTGTGTGTACGTCAATAAGATGACATAAGGTAATATGCATGCATTCGATTTAAGTGATCGTTCATTTTCTTCATGGATTCCACTTTTTCGAGACTTGCTTGAACACATACAATATTTTATCAAGCGGAACACTTCGATGAACAAGATTCCGAAGAGAAATCTAAATCAGTTGTGATATTAGGATTAATATCAACATGGAAACACACGCACATAGTTAATTCATATCACCTCAAATCTCTTTTTAATTTGTAGGCTGATTTAATTCTTGTGGTCGGTAATTTTAGTGCAGGAGTCACATCTGATATTGATGAAATATTCAAGGGTCAAAGGGAAGAGTACTCTGCTGATAAAATCCTGGTACTACTGCATGAACCTAACACCGACGGAGAATACGAGAAACCTGAAGGAACAGCAGAATGGCTTAAATGCAAGACGCAGTTATCTCACCTCCACATTCGATGCCCTAAGAATATGTTCGGAAAGAAAGACGTCTCCGATGAAGGTTTGCCTGACGGCACACTTACACCAGACTTCCATAGACTGGCGAGGTACATCACTGGACAATCGTATGGACTTGTCTTAGGCGGGGGAGGTGCACGGTAAGTGTTTAAAGACAGCGTTTTACACAGTTGGGAATCTGACATCGCGAACCTCATTATGTTTAGGCACAGCGACGTCATATAGTTACTGTACGAGCAATGAGTATCGGGTGAATTTTCTCAATGCGAGAATTTAGCTTCGACATGGTTAGACTATCGGACGCGGATATCTGACCAACTAACTTTGTGGTTTATAATGATCCCTATGAAAGAATGAGCCCATTCAACTGGAGAATTAGAAGTACAATAGAGTCAGGAGGCATTAGTTGGTTCTGAAATCAATAACTATTTTAACAGGGAAAGAGAGGTTATAGGTAGTTCATTATTCAGGAGATCATATATAGATTGGAGACACCCGTGGCCAATAGTTTATTTGCCAACACATGCGGCTGGATTGTGTTGAGAGCCGACGAAAAGCCAAACAACATTATTCTTACTGAGTTTCTACTCGTTCACACCCTTTCACCTTGTTTTTCAAAGCAACGAATGTTAGGTGTAGATTGGAAGTTACAGTGTCGATAACTGTTAACATAGCATCTTCACAACTTCTGTCACTCCTGTAAGGAACCTGAAAAGGATCCATAAAGTCCCTCAGTGTATTCTTCAATTGGGATATTACTAGACGTTCACATGAGGTCAAAGTTACAGGCCGGTGGTCATTCATGTATGATACTTTAGGGACAAGGACGATACACGACTATTTTCCAATTATCGGGGACAGTCCCATTATTGAAAGAGCTGTTAAAGATAATACGAAAAATTCCGCATAACTGATTGGCACACGTTTTCTATAATTGTTTTCCAAAAACATGAACATAGGTAGCTTTGAAAATGCACCTGGTAATTCAAGCCGCGCGTATGGAAAGCCGTTTTAACATTTAATAAGGAATTTCAGATATCTCGAAATAATTTCAGATATCTCAAATTAAATTACAGATATCTCCAATTTATTTAAGATATCTACAAATAATTGCAGATATCTTAAAATCAATTTCATATATCTCGAAATACCAGAGAATTTCAGATATCTCGAAATACCAGAGAATTTCAGATATCTGAAATTGAATTCGAGATATCTGAAATTGAATTCGAGATATCTAAACTTGAATTCGAGATATCTGAAATTGAATTCGAGATATCTGAAATTGAATTCAAGATATATGCAATTCTATTTCAGTTATCTGAAATAGAATTTCAGATATCTCGAATTCAATTTCAGATACATGTGTGACAGGTGGCAAGTTTTTTCTTACTGCAAATTTAAAATTTAATTTTTAAAATTTAAAATTTTTAAAAGTTTAAAAATTTAAAAAAGATTTTTCTATAATTAAATTACTGCAAATTTTCACCTGTCGGACTCGTAGTTCAACGTGTAACAGCTTTCCAGTAATTACGGTGCCAACTGTAGCACATGTTACCGTGTTGCGAACACAGCGCAGTAGTTACTGATGCACGGTTGTGGAACATCTGTATACTAGCTATGAGTATCGGGTGTGTCGATACTATACCGCGATCGTTTCATTCTACGATTGTTTTGTTTTTGTTTTTTTGTTTTGTATGCTGCGATTGATTTTCATACGACCGAAGTATTTATATGATTGTTTTTACACTGCGGTTAAATAGAATCCACCTATCTTGGTGCTACTCAGTATATTATACTGTTCCTGTGATTGCTTATTGTGGGATGCATACACAATGGGTTTACATGCAGCTGAGAAGAATTTTTCCGTTTTAGCGTCCAATAGGATGACGAATAGTCAAGTCAACTTAGCAGGTTTAAACAAATCTGTTAGACCAAAGAGAAAAGCTTCGCGTGCAAGAATGGTTTATACAGTCACTGACGTAAATCAGAGTTGTAAGTTTAAACATATAGTTACGGATCAACAATATCATAATGACAGTGACATGCGCAAGAGGTGGGGAGGTGGGGGGGGTGCACACGCCCTCCATCGTCAGTCGAAGGACAAAAGTTCAGTCGGGGATTATTTTTAAAATCCAAAAGCATTAATTATCACAATCTTGCGTTTAGAACTAATTATAGACAGTTATTTATGTTATAAATATGACTGATAATTCTTTGTTTGAACTCTAAACCACCTTCTATGGGAGTCACATTCAACGACCCTACTTATATTTGATCTGATGAAAATTCATGCCCAAACCTAACTCATCGTGGTTAATGCAAGTTGGCACCCACCCTTTGAAATCCTGTGCACGTCACTGCACATCCAGCCGCTTTACAAAGTCATATCTTCCGTTGGGTTGTAACTTTACGTAACTGTGACAAATCCATGTTTTACTCGCACATAACTGATACGCCTCATTCCAAAGCAGCACTTTGTGTTGGTTTGTGTCACATATCTGGATATAACACTCATCGTAGCTAAGGCATTAGAATGCATTTAATTATCAACTTATAGTACAATGTTATAATACAATATCTTGTAATTCGTTGACAAACGGTCAGTTTTGTTTCATTCATAGTTCGTCATTACTGATTTAATTTCCTTGCAATTTAAAATAAAAGATATCTCTCCTTCAACTATTCTGCAGAGATTTTGGTGAAATTAAGTTTTAAATATCAGTTTTACACTGGAGTTATATACCTGTCCTTTTTATCATGAGTTTCGCTATTCTTTCCGTCAGTGGTCTTGCTCACGTCGGTGTAATCGAAACTATGGACAAAGAGAAGGTGGACATAGATATGGTTGGAGGTACCAGTATGGGAGCATTCGTGGGAGCATCGTACTGCATGTCAACTAACGTTAAAGAGCTGAAGCAACAGGCGGCTTTGTTTTGTAAAGGCATGACCTCATGGTGGAAGTATCTTGATATCGACATGCCATACATCGCATTTACTTCTGGTACGCCCAATTATCTTATTTGTTTTACACAATAAACAGATAAACAGATAACCACACAAACACTTTAAGAGCATTTAAGAGCACAACCTTGCGCTTAGTACCTATACCTATCCTTCTTGATTTATAGTCTAAATATGTCGGTCCCAGAATAGACGACTTGACGCCAGAATTTTATCTTCTCTATAGGCGGCTTCAAAGATCCCACGGCCACCGTCGCTCTTTATACAATCTTTCATAAGACATAATCATTCTGCTGCTGGTAACGATATTGTTGTTGATGTTGTTTCCGTTAGTTCAATTCATATTCACCGTCTTTCATTTCTTAATTAGGTTCTTACTTTAACAAACAGTTGAAGCAAATTTTCGGGGCAAACACACACTTCGAAGATCTATGGATTCCTTATTTCAATATTACCACGGATATTACTGATTCCGTGAAGGTGGTCAATACGTCAGGTAAAATGTTTACTTCTTTGAAGATTGGAGTAGGCTATATTCGTTTTATATGGCAAAGTGTCGTGCCTACTTAAATTTATTTCAAAAAGGATCTTTGAGAAGCCGGTTGGGAGACGCACTGATTATCAACTAATAAGGGGTATTAAACTGCTGGCTGCAGGACGTCTCGGGTTCCTACTTTTAACACTGCAGTGCCTTAGGGATCCATGCATGGGCCGGGGATTATAATGTTGAGATGGGATACATTCTCTTATCAACCACTTCACTGATCTATATCTTCAGTTTCGTCATACCAAACACTGAGAAGTCTTACACTCACTGCAGCTGTATTATATACTTGAATGAACACTTTAATTTCAAGGCGCAATAGTTGAGCACCAACATATTGAATGTTTGTAACATGAACTTCTCGTCCCCCTTAAATTAAGAAGTTGCTTTTCCCAAAAGCTCCTCCGAATGTTTTGTCAGAACGGAAAGCACTACAAAGCTTTAGGATATCTTACTTTTGATTTACATCATTTTAAAAAATTCATTACATTTATTGTATTTTACAGACTGTATTTTCCAGATCAATATAGTAACAAATATTAATTGGTGCGAAATATTGCAATATGACGAGTACATCAATTTCAGAGGATGTAAAGATATCCTTAAGGTCTCACAGTTCTGCCATTTTAAACTCCCATGCAGGAAAATTTTCAACAATAAATAATCGATTTATTTGTTAATTTTCTGAGTGTAACTGCGGCATGACTTTTGTCCCTTGTCGCAAACTTCGTATCAATACCGATTCCCTATTTGTTTTCATCTCACAGGGCCATTGTGGCAGTATGTCAGGGCAAGCATGTCACTTGCAGCTCTGGTGCCGCCATTGTGTGATAACAGTGGACATTATCTTCTCGATGGAGGATCGGTAGATAATTTGCCAGGTTAATTGCTTTTTTTATCATAGAAAAAGATGTAAAACTATACGCTCTTAACAAAGTCTGCTTCCAAACACTTAGCATACAAATATATTTTGAAACTTACAAAAATATATATAGAACGTATTTTGCATAGGTATAAGGAACACATAAACTGCAAACTGCTAAGGACTATATGCAGACATGCATTGTTGATTTTTTTGTTTAAATACCAAGAAGGGACATGGTGAAGTAATGTCATATTCCATATTTTCAGCTGGAGAGATGAAACACAGAGGGTGCAGAATAGTTATCGCTGTTGACGTTGGTGGAACCGCAGAAAACCAAAATCCCCTTGACTTCGGACATAGTGTTTCAAGCTGGTGGTTGTTATTAAAGCGATTGAACCCATGGTGCACCAGCACGGTAGGTACAAGGTGTGGAGTGATTCATTCGGTAGGGGGGGGGGTCGTTAACTTTTATTGATTTTAAGGGGCAGACAACAACTAACTTTACAATCTCCCGACAAAATGGATGTTCTGTGCATTCCGTAGTAAAAATGCCAACATTTAAAAAAAATCAACAATAGTTTAATGAAAAAATTTTTCTTTAGTTTCTTATCAGAAGGGCAATTTTAATTACAAAGTTTATGTAATTTGTCAACTTTAGGACACTTTTTAAAGTGAAAAAAATGGAGCAAGGTCCTTTAATACTAAAATGGTACACTTTATTAATAAAACGTTGGTTATGAATCTGTCTTGTGATCAATTAGATGGTAATAAATTAGTATCTGGTTTAGAAGCTTTCTTTACATCCCGCCAGACCAATCATATTTAATAACAATTTTGTGATAATGCTGCAGAATGTCGATTAGCTTTTAACAGTTGAGTCTGGTTATACGTTGAGCGGAGTGTGTTTATCGGACGGCCATGTTTATAAGAATATATAGGTGGCAAAAGTTGTTTTCTGCATCTTTAGGGCAAGAATACATCTTCATAGCATTTTGTATGGCAAAGATATGAAGTTTCAAATTTGGCGGTATTTTGTGAATGCATCTGGCAACAGCAGCTGAGTGAATGATGCTTTACTGATTCGTTCGATCAGTTCTACTGTTGCACGCTATTATTCAGTAGTTTTAGTTAAACCTTTAAAAAAAGAACTATATATTTATATATTTTTTAAATATATATATTTTTTGTTCCCTGTTAAAGGTTCCAGACATACTAACTATACTCACGCGACTGGCATGTATATCTGGAGAGGAAGAACTGAGGAGAGTAAAAGCCAATCACGAGTACATCTATGTAAGACCTGACGGCATTAATAAGTAAGTTCTAAAGCTAAAACGAAATATATGCAAATAGAATGATTTAAATTAAAATTTAAGTGTTTCATATATTACGCTAAGCTTTGCTTTCATTATTATACCCAACCATATATCATGGTACTGGATGGTGACCAGCATACCGATAGGAAAGACAAAAACAAAAATAAGAATAATAGCATTTTGTAAAATAATGTTGTAAGTAAGAAATATGGTTACAAACATTTGTATTGCTCCATAACAGCAAGTTATCAAAGTGTGATGCAGAGCAGTTTTCTTTTCAAACAGTTTTCTTTTTTTCCCACAAATATACAATTTTACCAGACCTATCAAGAAATATGAAATTAAGCTTACATTTGAATTAGCCTTTATACACATTTTCTGGGTTTTGTTTTTCACAACATGGACGTAAGTCATCAAGATAAGTGAGGTAGCAAATACTTTCGATATATATGAAATTAAATAGATACAGTGTTAAATTTCTTTTATATGAATGGCAAGCATTTTCATAAATTTGTCATAGTCCCCATATAGACTACACAAAACAGGCCTTAACTATTGACTTCGATGACTTGAAACACGAACCCCTTTACTCGTGTTTAAACTTTGTACTTTCGTCAAATTGATCACTAGTTAAGCTACTGATCTGCAATTCTATTGGTTTGTCGAAAATGTTTACCAAGTTTGATGCAAGGAGCTGTTAGAATAATCTTCACTTTGTCGTTTGCCCCGGAATCGTGATCTATATCAAATAGTCAAAGTGAACAGAAAGATATGTCGTTAAATGCTTGTCTGAACCTGGCTGATAGCTTTGATACAAACAAACGCCTTTCATTTTAAGCCTGCACATGGCATTATGATAGCACTCCTACTGGCCGCTGTTGCAGGATTCGGTTTTTTTGTAATACACAAATCTAAGTATGTTTTTTTTCTAAAATCATGCTGTTGTGGGAAGTTTTCAACCACCTATGATTATATTAGCCAATAAGACTTGTTGGGGCATATTTCGTTTCTTATATAGAAATTAGCACCAATTAATAGAATGCATTTCCCATTAAAAAGAACGAATTTTCACGAATTTTCTAGTCTAATATACACATATATGACTTTATATTATGTTATATTTCTTCAACAGATTCGGCACATTGGAATTTGAGAAGCGCGAAGAGATCATAGAATGTGGTCGTGATTCAGGGGAAGAAGGGGCTACGGAGTGGAGAAAAAGTCAAAGGCTCATCTTAAATAATCGATCCGATGCTATACTCGGTGTTACTGTATAAAACTTCGGTTGAAAAGTCTTGGAAATTGAGATTGTACTGAGTATGTTACTAAATTTTACACGACCGTTTACGCGATGGTCACCCTTCTCGGCGTTTGGCCAGTAGCAGCTTCATGTTACTACGGTTATAATCTCGATGTAATGGTCTCTGGTTAACAATGGATCAATTTGTTTAGTTTCGTACTCAGGTTCAGGACTAAAAAATTATTAGCTCAATCACGTCGCTCTATTCATACATAATTCGCAATTATGCTTGGAATATAGAAACTGGGTATCTCAGTACTATATATGCATGGGTTTAGGAGCGGCATCTTTACAGTTGTTACATGTTCTATTGGACTTGTTATTCAAAACCCTGATTATATTAGTAAAATGTAGTGAGAATATGAGAAAACTGAGACTCGGTGACGTAATCACTACTTCGTCAATTGGTTCTAAAGATTAGCCAGGCGATGGACATTCATATAAAATTTTTCATGTTTAATTTTTATTTCCTTTAGAATTTACTCTAATAGTTTGTTATTTGGATTAATGTTGTTTGATTATTGAAGTTGCTTTTGTAGATTGAGCAGTGGTGGTGGTCTTGTACCATACGGATATGCCATATAGTCCAACTTAAGCCTAATTGCGCGACATATGTTCACTTGTTATAGGCTCTGGGTGTGCAGTTAGCAAATAGGAAAATCATACCATCGGTCCCCTGGCCTACCATCGTCCCGTAGGGTGTTTGTTGTCAATATTATATTACTCAATATAAACCTGTTTTCGATAGTTTTCTACCAAAATCAGGGAGTGGGATACCAGCTTGATATTTCTTTTGAATCGATCATTTTTACCTTTACTATAGTAGGTGTTTCATTGGTACGCAAACGTCGAAATGTTTTAATATTCCCGCCATTTCGTATTTTTTCATACACAAAGTATTCATTGAGGAATGGATAACCTTCCGGTTATAATCTTGATGTAATGGTCTCTGGTTAACAATGGATCAATTTGTTTGGTTTCGTACCCAGGTTTTATCATAAATGACTATACTTAAAAAATTATTAGCTCAATAACGTCGCTCTATGCATGGATAATTCGCAATTATGCTTGGAATATAGAAACTGGGTATCTCAATACTATATATGCATGGGTTTACAATCGGTATCTTAACAGTTGTTAGATGTTCTATTGGACTTGTTATTCAAAACCCTGATTATATTAGTAAAATGTAGTGAGAATATGAGAAAACTGAGACTATGTGACGTAATCTCTACTTCGTCAATTGGTTCTAAAGATTAGCCAGGCGATGGACATTCATATAGAATTTTTCATGTTTAATTTTTATTTCCTTTTGAATTTACTCTAATAGTTTGTTATTTGGATTAATGTTGTTTGATTATTGAAGTTGCTTTTGTAGATTGAGCAGTGGTGGTGGTCTTGTACCATACGAATATGCCATATAGTCCAACTTAAGCCTAATTGGGCGACATATGTTCACTTGTTATAGGCTCTGGGTGTGCAGTTAGCAAATAGGAAAATCATACCATCGGTCCCCTGGCCTACCATCGTCCCGTATAGGGTGTTTGTTGTCAATATTATATTACTCAATATAAACCTGTTTTCGATAGTTTTCTACCAATATCAGGGAGTGGGATACCAGCTTGATAACTCGTTTGAATCGATCATTTTTACCTTTACTATAGTAGGTGCTTCATTGGTACGCAACCGTCGAAATGTTTTAATATTCCCGCCATTATGTAGTTTCATAGACGTTGAATTGATGAATTTTTGGCTAAAGCATACACGAAGTATTCATTGAGGAATGAATAACCTTCCGGATCAGGTTATTAGGAAAAGGAGATTCTAGTCTAGTGTAGAATTCCCGTCGGTAGATTTGACACTAGTGTAGAATATCCTACTGGCATGCACATGAATCAAATATTCAAACGGATATTCTACACTGTCACACCATTCATTGTTGGAGAAGCCTTCTGCATAGTTTAATTAAAATACAATTTTCACCGAAGAAAGAAACTATAATTAGAAAAATTGTCGAAAATTTATTTTCGTTATTATCTTGTAGATGTTTCATCATGTACTGGTGTCATTCTATACAGAAGGCCTACAATATAAAATATTAGGAGATGCTCTTCCTGCAAATACGGAATGAAATTTACATTTTAAGAGATTACATGGGCTGAAACAGTTCAACAAAGTATAGCTTAAACATTTAACATTTAACTCCTTAAAATAACTATGTGTAATACATGTTAGTTAGCCTTACAATACACAGAACGATTCATATGTTATTGTGTATAGTCTATAAGCTTCTTGTTGTGGAATGTTATTTACCTTTCATTCATTCATTCTTTATTCCAGTATAAATTGACAGAAATCGTACATATAAGATAACAAATTCAATAAAGAACATCATCAATACTGGTTAAAGAGATATAAAAGTTTAAAAGATTAAGAAGTAATTAACTATGACTTTCGTTACAAATATTATTGAAAAGCTACAATAAAGGATCTTTATTCCACATTTACCGTCGGTATATAACACGAAAATACTAAAAACGTTACACCCAAACCACAATCTTGTAATTGACAGTTTGAGAAGAAAAGAAAAGGATATTTGAAAATACCCCCCCCCCCCCTTCACAACCCTGTTTGAGTAGCGAGAACATAGCTTTGACGTTACAGATTCTCTTGGCTTCTATAGACATCAAATATCGGAATGAAGACAAAGTAAAATCGGTTCAACCTGGTTCGTTTGAAGAAGAAAAAATCATGAATTCTTCAGTTTGTCTTTGAATTAGTTATTACTGTATATCTTAGATTGTGACAGGCGTCATCAACTAAGTTGAGCTTGAATATTTTTAAAATTTTGAGGAAAAAAATCACATTTCCGGCTCAATAAGGAAAATATTGCCCTAGTGATCTTGTGAAGAAGCTAAACTTAATATTAACTATAAAACGTCCAAAAATGTGAGGGCCTGAAGTTTTAATGTTTGCAGGATCTTCCCGGCTCTAAAGACAGACTAAATTCTTTGCAACTGAGCTCCAAGTGCGTACCGTAACAATTGAGTTTTCTCTCTCTGCTAGAATGTTAAAATGTGAAAGTTGACTAGTTTACTTGAACAGTGAAGTGTGTGTTTTCACAGGTTGGTTGCTTGATTTTTTTTTGGCCTACTCAGGTAGTTTTCCTTCAAATGGCCGATGTTAGTTTTGTTATGTTTAAACACCATTATCATGGAAAGCTCAAGAAAAGTTACAAAATTGGAAAGAAGAATTTGAGGATAGCCACAGAGTTGTAACAGATACATTCTAGCATCTAGAACCAGTATACGTATACTAAACGCGAATGTAAACTCTTTACAGGGTGATGTTCACTACCAGTCTCTTTTGTCGAATTTGTAAATAAACTTCAGTCACCGAAATATCCCTACAGCGAAAGAGAAAGTTGGTCTCAATCATGGTGCTCACCCACAAGTATATATAATACAATAATTTATATATATTTGTTAATACTCTTCTGTGTTATTATATTTTATTTTGTACAGCAGCAGGTGTACGCAATGTCACAATAACGTGTGGGTTTCTTACAAAGTGTAATAAGTCGGCCAACCAAGATTTTAATATCTTAATAACTGAGTACTTCACAACCGAGTATGATTCTTTATTCAGTTTGACCAACTTAGTTCAATACTAACAGTATGCGAGTCTTATAAAAAATGTTATCTTGAAAACGAGCCATGAACATCGTTGCAGTAATATTAAAAGATGACATTGTGCGATGAATAAAACTGATTTCATTTAATAGAAAAGACACTTGCTTATCCTAACTAAGAATTTTCATCATCATTTTAGTGACAGCAGAGTTACTTTGAGTAAAATATAGTAAAAAACATTGAGTAAAACACTTACAACAGAGTAAAAGTATAAGAAATTCAGAAGATTTGTGTGGTGTCAATGTTTACTTAACACTGCTAAACATGCGTAATGCGTTACAATACGTAGCTCTCCGTTATTTGGTTATTTGAGTACAACACAGCCATGTGAGTTTTGATATGTAGTGTAGTCTTGAAAACTGATATGGCATGGTGTCTGTTTGTCTTGTTAATCACTACTTGAAAGTGAAGTTAAACAACAATTATCTCAGCTTTGAAAAACAGCTGCAAATGATCACTATCCTGTAACATTTGTGTTCTTGGTTGGTCATATCAGCTCAGCTGTTCTTTCAAAGCCTTTCTTTGTTTTAATCTTTAATCCTTGTATAACAACACAGGGCAAAATGTTCACTTCTTAAACGTAGAATTTCAGATGCATTCCACTCATTAACATGGGCCATGCCATATCACATACCAAAACAACATAATAATTGTCAAAGATACTTCTACAAGAATTGGCCAGTTCTTCATCACATTTTTTTTTTCAAAACATGAAAAGTATCTTGAATATTAATGAGGTAAAATCTTCAAGTTGCAATAACTTGGCAACCACAAGTTGGAGATTTTTCAAACTTGGTATGGTAATATTGGTAGACCACCTTAACATGCTGATGTGTCTTGCAATTGATATCATGCATATTTATGAGGAGGTGGGGCTGAGTGTTATTTTAGTAACATAAGTTTGTATGCACAGTAACTAGACAAGGGAATGATTGATCAATGCCATACTTTATGGGTGGTCCATAATGATTAAATAAACCCTATTGATTTTGGTGCTCATATAATGAAAACGTTGACAAAGTTGACATTTTGCAAAATTTCACAACCAAGTGGAAAATCAGGGGAATGTAACAGCGACCATATTCACAGAGATAATACGTTACGACATAACATTTCATTTAACACCAATTTGTTGAAAAATTAAGGGTCAAATTTCCTTTTTATCTGAAATATCTCGATATTTCATCAGCTCATGTGTATTGACACCCAACCAAAGAAAAAACAATTCTATGACGTCACTTCTAGTTTTTGCAACCGAAAATCTTAAATAGCTACTGGGAAAACATACAAACTTTATCAGCTCCAAAACTTGTCACAGTATTCTTCAGCTACATACACACAATATATGTGCCATTTTAGATAAAAAAAAATTAAACCGGAAGTGTCAATTTTCAAATTTAAAGAGTGAAATCTGGTTATCAGTAACAGTCAACATCATAATATCGTAACACATGATGTATGTTAGTATCATACATTACTGTTTTAGATTAATAACCTAATCCTAGCCAAGATGGATGCCCTTTAATTCATTAATTCAATTAAAACGTAATATCAAATCATAAAGAGGCTTGAACATACCCCCTACACACACAGAGCCGTATATAGAGAGAGTTCGGCCAACTGGCGATTTGTGACGTCATATGTTTACAATGGACGCCATGATAGTTCCTTAACAGTTGCGCGAAATACGAAATCGTGCAGAAACAGTGCGTCGAACATAACCTCTGTACAAGAACTATACAGTTAGCCTACTATTGGTAGGCTAGTAGCGTTTATTTATACCGAAGAAATGCATTTATTGTTGCACCACGTTCGAAGAATATTTCAACGTTATTTAAATCATAAATAATCACTTGCTTTAAACCGTTCGTCACGAAACAAGAAGTTGTTCTTATGATGAAGGCCTACGACCAGGTAAGTGAAATAACCGAAATAGCCTACTGTACAGTAGTAAGTCACCTAAGCTAGTACTAGTAGTAGCATGGGCACTTCGTATTCCGGACACCTAAGCCTTAAAACACCCCAAAACTATATCTATTTGGTATAAATCACCTGAAAATATACTTGATATGGTGGGAGTAGTATGTTATAGTACGATACACGGCCAAACTTTCTTTCCTGCAAACTGTTTTCACGTTGTAAAAAAGAAGATTCTTCGTGATTGTGGAACTGGTATTTCTTTGCTAGAGTATTGCCAATTTCGGACACACAGTCCCACAGTGTGGCGCTAGTGATAAAATTGGTGGCGCAGTTGCTCTTTCAGTAATTATAACAGACTTCATAGATCTCCGTCATTTTATTGACAAATATGTAAGTATTTACTTGCACACGGGTCATTTTGGAGAGAAAATAACTGTAGCTTCGTACTTTTTGGTGAAATTTGGCTCTTAGGGGTGTCCGAAATTGGCAGTGTTCCGAAATTAGCAATACTGACTATATTATTAGTAATAAACAGACAGGGTTAACTGCTAATGCTCATGGCTCTAAGTCTAAGTGAGCTGCATCTTTGAAGGGATACAGTTGTGCAGTACTGTAGGACTCTGGAGCTTCTCATGCCCACAGGCACTCGTAACGTTATGTACAGTAGGTGTATAGTACAAAAATACGGGCCTGTATATATACTGTACACCTAGTTAACTTTATGAGTACCTAGGCCTACATCATGGTAAGGCAGGGGTTAGGGTTATCACCTCATGGTTACTATTGACTTTCAGTATCAGTTGTTGGTTGATAAAAATAATTAAGAAAGTAGACAGGCCCTTAATTGAAATTTCATAGCTCCCAACTCTCGAGAAGGCAAATGCTGGTCCACTCCACGAATCGCCGCCCTGGAGGAGGGGTATAAGGGGAGGGGTCCCCCTCCCCTTATGGATTTTTTTTTTGGAATCCTGGTGATGCCTACATGTAAAATGGTGGCACTTAGAAAGGCTTTTGTCATCTAAAATTTTCTGAGAAATATGAATTTTTTTGTGTGTAACATCAATAAATTGAATAGTAGGTGATAATTCATTCTTTCCGTGGCATGAAAATGTTCGCTGCTCGCCCCAATGAAAAGAACTATAGGTTAATTTGAGGTTCAAATGATGCTGTAAAGGAGGTTTTTTATACTCTATTATGCTAAATGCTAAAGAAATGATGGTTGCTAAGTCAAAATTTGATGCAATTTTTTTATGTATACTTGACAATTACAATGCGGGTTTTTCGGACGCTTGCGCGGGTTTGAGTGTTAGAATGCGGGTCAGTTGGGAGCTCTGAAATTTGAAATCATTGTATTCATATGATACTGTACCACATGTACAATGATATTGACTTGATCAGGGAATATGAAGAAATGGTCTTCACTTAGCATGACACATATTAAAATTGTCAAATAGTAAGGCTATAGTATAACTTTCAAAGTACTTCTCTTACTTTCTGAATATATATGAGCTATAGATGGCAGGAATATTGTCAAAATTGCAGTAGGCTATACCCAAATGTTGTTTATAAATTGAGTTAGCCTTAATAACTGAATTGTTATTCGATTGCAAAATCTTGAAGTTTTAAAAGTGGCTTTCAGCACACACAAGCTACAGCTATACCAGTTTGCAGCACACAGAGCACACCGTATCATATGTATCCAGCTGGGATATTTCCTCAATTTGACTGCAAGCTGTGCATAGTTACCAGTGCTGTGGCCGAGTGGATAAAAGCGGTGGCATATAAAGTAATGAAGCTTAGCAATCGGGAGGTTCCGGGGATCTCCCGCGTGGCAGCTGACAGGGAGGGGGGTGGGGGGGTAGGTGGCAGAATCACAGTTAAGACTACAATACTAGTGTTTACAAAAGTACATCAGAAATCAATAGACACAACAATGTGTCTGTTGATTGAAATCAATGACCGGTGCTGTGGCCGAGGGGATAAAGGATTAAGGTGGTGGCATTTCAAGCGATGAGGCTTCTATGAGGAGGTTCCGGCCGGGTCATAGTAAGGTGGGTTTTACATCTAAGAGCAATCTGCGGTTTTCCCATCTGAAATGACTTTCTTAATTGAAAAAGATTCCAAATTTGAGGTAAAATGTTGAATTGGAAGCCACCTGATGTATAAGTTGTAATTTATAAGCCCTTGCGGATTTCTCCCACATAAGTAGTCGCTTAAGCATTGTAAAAATAATTGCTGATTATTGTTATTTTTATTATTACTTCATACCTAATTAAAAAATCTCCATTTTTCCGAGCCCTTTCTATCATTTTAATAACCAATCTGGTTCTGATTCAGCATTTTGCTCCAATTTTCAGTATGAATTACCTTCCAACACTGTTTCATATTGAGACACACAGCTTCAGCTATCA
>JAIPMN010035583.1:0-10931 GCA_020650975.1 Apostichopus californicus
GACTCATAGTTGCTACCAAACAACGTAACAAGTAGACTAAATAGTACAAGTGTACATGTACTAGTATACACATCGTATCCACACAGTACATGCATAGTATCCTAAGTTATTGGATCGTTACTGCATTTCGCTAATGTCCACCTAAGTAAGCATAGAAGCAAGTAGTTCCCGCAAGAAACCTTACCAAAGAACGAAGGGACTAAGTAATCATCAACAAAAAGCACGAAGAACCTAACAGCGAAGGGAATATAGTAAAAGACGAAACTATATCGACAAAGAGCAGGACATAACGCAGCCTTAGCCGTACAATAGGCCCAATTCAAATTGGGTCTAGGCCTATGGCTACCTGAGTTGGAAGGTACCATACATTATGGCGCTGCTCATGCGGCGACAAAGCTCGCAGTCCTGTCTTTCAATTTCACAATTTCTTGGTCGGGCTATCGGCAAAAACTGATGTTGGTGTGTGTATGCAATTGTGTACTTTAGTAATGTGCTTTCATTTCTTTGTTTTACGGGTGGACGATCAGAATTTCAAGACTGTTTTACTTTGTCGAGACCTACCTTAACTTTAAGGGGAAATAACTTTTGCACAGAGTAGTAAGGGTCATATAAGTAAAGGGCACTTATGCTTAATAACTGATATTAGAATTGTTCATATTATCTCCAACTAAATTAACTTTGATCTCTCTATGGCAACTCAATGGAAAGTAAAGAAGACAATTGAGATTTAGTACTTGAAGATTTTTCATAACCATGTGTATTACAGTGTGTCTATTGAGCTCTGATTACTATTTAATATTCAATATATGCATCGGGAACTATGGATATTGGAAATCACATTTTAAATAATTGGTAATAAGTAAATTATATCATGTTATTTCAATATGGGAATATGTAAGCTTAATCAACTGAATTGATCTAGAACATTATTTGTGGACTATATATTTACTGTACATCTCAGAAGAAGGGTACCAAACATCTTCGGCTCATAAACAACTCAAATTGGTCATACCCGATCCTGCTTGAGTCGTTGCAGTGTGAACTACTTTGCAGCAGGGGTTTGAGACTGAGGTGGTTAGGTCCGTGTTTGGGTTAAAGTAATAGGGGCCCAAACTACTCAGTCTTTGTACAATCTCATCTTTGTCAAACTTGAAGATGACGGCAGATGTCAATATGCACAATCGGAAGATTTATCCAGAAAATAAGTGATCTAGAATTCAATGTGTGTAATGTTGACTCAATTAAATTTACTTACTGCACATGCGCCCTATACCTATTGCATACTCCATATAGTGACTGCTGCATAAATTAACATATGGGCTTTGGCTTCGGAATAAAATATTCTCGAAGTGACTTCATAGGTGCTTTTGCGTGGTAAGCATTGGGTGTTTTAATCAAGGACGTTTGGATACTTTGTGAAGGGCTCCTATATCTAATAACTTAGACAAATTAACACATTTTGGTGCTCATGAGACACCTACTGAGCAAATTAAGACGTTATAAAGAACTCATTTCACAACCTCTTGTTAATGTTAATGTTGATGTTAATGGTTAATGTTGATTCATGCTTTTATGAGTTTTATTTACCCTGTAAAAAACTATTTTACAATCAATAACAGAGCACTTAAGAATAAATATCAAGGCAATTTGTCTTTGAAATTTGTAATGTGATTTATGCATTTGATGAGTGGTAATGACTATGCCAATGTTGGCCAGTAGTCATCACTCTTTAATCTTTTCTTGACATATGACTGGTCATGTTGATATATCCATGGGACCAGTTGCATCAATAAAGCAGTTTTGGTGCCAGTCACTATTTATGACTGAATAAATGTCTGATTGTAGGGGAAAGTAAGGGGGAAACTAACTTTTTAGTGTACTTATTGAATCAACTTCAAAATGTTTCAAGTGCTGTTTAGGGACAGCCCCTGTCATCAGTCCAAGGCAATTCGCCCATATAGGGATATGTATCTTAAAATTAAACAAAAAATTACCCAGTAATAAATTTGTGAATACGTTTGTATAAGGAAGGTTCTGCATGTTTCAATTGGTTTACAATGCATTTCAATGGTAGAAATGGGAAAATGCCCCCACCCTGCATAACCACCACCACTGCATTGTTTCATCTCCTTTTTGAAATAAATAGAGAATTACGAGGTAATATTTATGGGAGGGGAAGTTAAGGGCATTCTAGCTAATACAGAAGGTGTTGATGGGTGAAAATGTCTTGTTTTGCTATTTTAATTTATCATGTTCATTAGTTTTAAGCTTTATTTGTTTTTAGCATCAAATTTAAAATGACTTTGAATGTTCACATCACAGTAGGACAAATGTACCTACCATTAAGGGTTAAGTGACGTTCTCCCAGTTGCGACTAACATGTTATTTAACCCTCTCTCAGTTCGAAGAGATAAGTGTTCCGTTGACTGCAGAACGTCACTATAACAGGCATTTACGGTAAATTTGTGAATAATTGCTTATGCTTGGATGATCGGTTTTATTTTCCACCTCATAAAATGCATGATCTGCATACACCCTTGCTACTATTCGAACATCTACTGTCCGTCTTATAGATTGCGTATAGCGGTCATTCCTGTCACATAATACGTGCTTGTTTAAATGCAAAAAACAGCAAGGAGCCTTGTGTTGCTAAGGAACAACGAACCATGTCGTCTGCTTCTCACATCTATGTTCATTTGTGTACAGTCCTGATATGCTGCGTGCGTTCCAGCTGCAGTTCAATACTAAAATTAGCAATTTTGAATTGAAAACTGCTCTTAACATGGGAAAATGTACTATAGTATGTAGATAACACTGTTCGCGTAGCTTCACAAGGAATGTGGTAGCTATGACATCATAACAAAAGTTGCTTTAGAATATACATTCCAGTAGACTATAATTAAGAGTTGAGTGCATAAAGGCAGCACATCACATGACCCTCAATAGTTGGTACTGTGACGGAGATGCCATATTTGTTTAAGCAAATTGGTCGTGAAACGTTATCGTCGTAAGATCAGGGAGTATGGAACAACTCCCTGGTAAGATAGACCGTTCCCTCAGTTCTACCCGCCACTGGCACCAATTGCAGTCTGAAATATTCCCCCTCCCCCCACCCAAAAAGAAAAGTGTAGAGCGTATGTGCGTGCAGCTCTACGAGTTGCAGGTGGGGACAGCCAGCACCCCGCACCTGGAGATGTTTCCCAGATTGTGAGTGGTAGCGTAGTATTGTGTAATAGGCTTAAAGGTATACTGTATTGGCCCCATAATGCTAGATATTCAAATATGGTCACCTTTGGTAACAATTCTTAGACTGTTTTAATTACAACCTTCGAGGAAATTTTCCTCACTGGGACATTCAGTCATCTTGTGTGTTCCTTACACATGTCTGAGAACAATTGGGAGAGTAAAGATCTCCAGGAAAGTACTTTTTGAAAAAACTTCTAGCAATTACAGCGTGCTATAATTTGGGGCCTATACTAACTACCTTTAAGCACACCACGAGGTGACCGAGATTTGCCTCTGACGGAACAAGAACTTAGAACATCGCCTTTTTTCTTTAAGTTGCTACCAATAAACAGGTCCTTTTGTTTATAACACGATTATGTGCTTGGCATGACTAGTTGGTTTCATTGTTTGTTTTAAGAAAGGTGAAATCGAGTATCTTTGGGGTGACGGGGATACTGCTTGTACAAACACCTGTTTTACCTCCATGGTACAACTAACAAACAAAAGTATCGGTTCTCAACGTGTATTTAAGTAGCAAGAAGCGAGGGTGTATTGTTAAAGGACATTATATTTGTTGAAACTTTCTATGGGGGTTCGATAATGGTGATTTCCGACCACACTGTCAGCACATAAAAGTGATGTCATATTTTTAAGGTGGACAAACGTCGCGGATATTTCTTTTAATATTTTCACAGTCGAAGCAAATAGTGAGAGAGAGAGAGTTAGTGTTAATTCGTGATAATATAACCCTTCATTTGCACACACAATTTATCTATAGTTCAGTATCGCAAAGATATGTTTTTGTTAAGCAATCTAGCTGAATGATTGAAAAGGTTTCAGGTTTTCTTACGCTATTCTTAGAATCCTTTTTGCCTGTTATCTAGCAGCCAACAAAAACGTGTGTATTGTTACATGAGTTAAGGTAAACTATACGTAGGTAACTGCATAACTCCGTAACTGCATATGTGTGAAGACACTTTACTTTATCATTTCTATTTACTTTTGTTTGATGAATATGTGATCTCTGTAACAGTCAGTCATTGCCATAATATGTAAATATTTTCATCTATATCAATCAAGAATCAGTGATCAAGGCTATGAATAAATTAGAGCTAACATTAATCATCCTCTCATCTGTGATTTTTGTCTGACTATGTATTGAAGATTATTATTAAGTTCAAACAGCCCGAAACTTTGGAGAAACTGGTCGACGTTACAGTACGTTTTTGGCACGTTTCCTCGTCGACATAGTCACATAGATATTTTCACGATACCTGGACAGCAAATGCATTTTCGTAATATCTTTAAATCAATTGAACTGCCTCGGATGAGGGCAAAAATCCAGGGCTCACGTGCACGTGCAGCTTCCTCCCTTCACCAGATCACATCGGGCCCTTGGTGACCCAGACTTCCCCAGTCGAAACAATCGCTTTGCTTCTTTGCTTCCTTCTGTAAGAGGAAAATCAGTTACCCCTCTCCTCACACGTACCCCACCCCAATCCCTCTCATAGAACGATCACTAATAGCAATTTATGTATATCTTTAGCATTGTACAGTCATAACAACATTCATAAAGTATACACTACTTGCTATGAATTAATATTGGTGATAATGAAATCTGTTAACCTCCCATCCCAGCCCAGAAAGCAGCACATCTATAGGTAAAACCTTTTGTGTCAATTGTCACCTAATTCATAGATGCTGGCATATATGATTGTTGTACACATAACGGCATCGTACTGTGCTTACCAGCATTCCAACACCTGCCTGCTCGAAGCAAAAAGCTACTATTTGAAGAGATCCCCAATGGTATCAGTGTGGTTCCAAGGTCTTGGCAATAAAAAGGCCAGTTATTTGACACCTGTGGTCAGAAGCATCATAAAGTGAGGAGTGTGTGTACTGTCATATGTACCTCTCATGGCAGACCCTATGTATGAAATTAAGTCATGATGAAGGAATGCTCCCTTTGTCTATAGATAGACATGACCAATTCATGATGCACCTGAACATTTCCATCCTTTTTACAAAACTTGTGAATTGAAAAAAAAACATCATTACATGATAAATTGCAAAATCATATAAATGAAGCATTGGTAGGGATGTAGATAACACCAACTTAATTATTTCTGATTATTACAATAAATGTTTAGCTACATGCAGTAAGCAATTGCTATCTGCTTATGGGTCCAACCTCCAAACATTTTCTTGTTATTTTGATCACAGTTGTGGATCCAGGAATTCGTTCAGGGGTGACTATGTGTCCTGGGGAGGGGTCTAAGTGAAGGTAGTCCCCTTACCTTTTAGAAAATTTTGTTTAATTGTGGGTAGATGCAAACTGGTGCAAAATAGTTTGCAAAAGTTAACAAGATGTTGTCATATTTCAGGTCCTGAAATAGTACCAGACATGGAACAGTTGTTCGGATTTTTCAAGATATCCGATAAAGTACCTTTTTCTAGAGATATTTAATCAGATGAAAATGTCTAAATCCCTTGAAAATTTTGTATTATCTAGAATTAGGACTATTTGAATTGTCATCATACAACGATGATCCCATCATGTGTAGTTCTATGCATCATTTACAAATGTCTGTCTTTGTGAATGAGCGTTTTGGCGATTACTGCTAAAGTCAGCGAGCTTCTCTTGCACCATACATTTTAACCTTATATGGCTCTATGTTTATTTACAGTTTTGTAGAATCTGCCTAATTTTGTTCTCATTTCTTTTTTCATTTTAATATTTTAGCCTCCAATTTATGTACAAAATTGTCCCTTAACAACAGGGTGCAAAAAGTAGGAAGGGGGTGACTAGTCACCCCTCCTCCCCTGTATCCACCACTGGATCAACACATGGATTGTTAAAGGGCCATGTTGCCAGATAACTGCTCTCACATGTACCGAAGAAAGGTGAAGGGGGCATCTTTCTTTGGAATGTGGGGATATACATGATTAGCTGTAATGAAACTTAGGTGGGGCATAACAGCTTAAAAGATGGCTTGAAACTATTTGGGCCAGCATTCTTCCTTTCTGAGACATCAATTTGTCTATTTGAACCCTGGATGTAGAGGAAACAATGCAAAGGAAAACCTTAGAGGGTTATAACCGGCAGGAAAGATCTCTGGAAATTTACTGCAATTAATAGAACACTAACATTTGTGGGCAATATATTAATGTGATGTGAAATTTTCACTGCCCTAATGCTTAATGCCAAGTTTCAACTGTCTTATTAAATAAGTCATGTTCATTTTTGTCTAAGGATGCTTTATGATATTCAAATAAAAATCTCTAATTCCCTGCATTCAATGTAGGACTACATACTGGGAAAGCCTATATATGAGTCCTCTCTAATTGTGGTAGTAGCTGATTGTACTTGTATTGACACTGGACACAATGCGGTTTATAGATAATTGAACATTTCATAGTGTATTTTTTTTACAATTTAAATGTATTTTGAGGGTTTAAGTATTTTATCTACCAAGAAAAATGTGTGACCCAGATTTTGTTTTTACATTACATGGCTTCTATCTACAGGCCATTCTGTACCATTTCCAAGTCAAACACACCTTCCTTGAGATGTAAATTTTGAAATGCCATGCATCTTAAGCTGGACCCCGTAAAGGGGGCTATGGCCGCAATCTCCAATCATTTCTGTTAAATTGGAGGCTATTTCCAGGGCAAAATCCCGTCATCTCTAGTTGTAAATTTGATGTGCAATGCATACCCAGACATTGCGAATCATGTGCCCTGTGGCAGGTTCCCGCACCGTATCCACCGAAGACAAATGTGTGCCCCAAAATGTTGAAATAGTTGGCTTATACAACTATTCTGGACCATTTGCAATCACGAAGCTCATGGTGGGGGCACTATGGGGTCCTCGCCAGAATTTTCGCCAGAATTAGATATTACCTTTAATGGTCATTGGGAACGATTTCCGGAGCAAGTATAGTGCTCAATTTGTCAATTTTCATGCCCTCAAACTCTACTTCCACTTGGGAACAGTAGAATGCAGTAATTATTGATGCAAATTCTCAAGAAGTTTACAAACCACGTAGACAAGAGCCCCATAGAAGTATTTAATCCCAGTTGTAAGTACTTTTCTGTGGTACAAGAAGCAGTGTAAAATGGCAGGCAAAATGTGTAAATTGTGATTGTTGCTGAGATGTATCTGAGGGAGGGATCTAAGGCAGTGCTTCAGTAAACTGTTTTAAAACCTACCAAGTCAGGTCACCACCCTACTGTCGGAAGTAGCTTTTGTTGTGTGTGGGGGGGGGGGGGCGACTTAGTTATGTGTTGTTGGTGTTACCACTACCCTGTATGTATTCACTTTAAGAATGTTTCTTCATCCAAAAATTGATTGCGGAAATTCCGCAGATAATTCTTTTTATTTCCAGTACCCAACTTGCGGACTTCTGGAATCTTTTCTTGGACTCCTCTTGGGTCACGGACCACAGCTTGGGCAGCATCGTTCTAATGAAGTGGCTGTAAAATTTTTGGAATAAGAAAAAGCTTTTGCTATTGCCAGACCAAACCATTTTGATTGTCAACCCCCTTGCCTCCCATACCCATTTGCACGACTTGGAACAAGTACACGATGTAGTTACTGTAAGACCCTATGATCAGTCTAAAGTTTTCCAATTTTAGTCACTACTGAAAAATACCTTGATTTTGCACTTTAGCTGTCCACTCTGATGATTTTAATAACAAACCAATGACAGGCTATGGTTGGTATGATTCGCTATCATTGCACAATGCTCAATCGCATACACAAGGGTAATTGACTGGAGCTACAAATTGATGATTGTGTTCACACTCTTGTCAATGGAGATTTGTTATATAAGAAAAATCAGCATGAGAACTCGCTATGCACAGACGCATGTGCACCGAACCATCATGGAAACAGCCTGGAAATAATTGATACGACTTGTAACAATAATCACTTTGTGCACTCATTATTTCATTCAGGAAATCTTGGCAAGGGAGATGTATTAGCCTTAAAATTCACTAAACTGTTTGGTAACTTCATTCATGATAACCAAAAATTCGATAAATGTCGAAAAGTGTGTTGATTTACATGGGCATCAAAAAAGAAATTGGGAAAATTGTCCCCCCCCCCCTACCCTCTTCTAACTTCAGTGTGTTTAGTGATATAGCGACTGTACTAGTTCATTGAAATTCAATTACTGTAAATAAATACAAAATTCATAAACACAGTTGTGTACCCCTGTGTGTCAATCTTTACTTAAAAGATAAATCATTATAAAATAATACTACCAAGAAACTGCAATCAAATATAGCGTAACATTTTCATACCATTTGATTCCATTCTCCCTTAATGGTGCTACAAAAGTTAAATGTCAAATATGTGATGGATCGATGGCTACTGGTTGGGAGAGAATTTAAACAGAATTTTAAATTTTCACATTTTGACAGGTTTAACTAGTTAAATATTTCCACAGACTTGGAATCAGTTGGATTTACTTTATCATACATGTGAACTGTATCCATCGTAAATTCTAGGACTCCATTAACATCTTTAGTCCACTTTAGTCCATTTGAATATGGTGGGTCAGTGTGGAGCTGGAAGAGGTGCCAACAACTTTTTCGAAGGAGGCTTACCTCTGCTACCACCACCTTTACTTAAAAGATAAATCATTATGAAATTATACTAACAAGAAACTACAATAACATAGCTTACCTTTTTGCATACCTAAAGTATTATTTTCTTTTCTTAAGTTTTTAGTAATCACTAGACTGGGGAATCTACAAAAGAAAGAAAACTGCTGCAAGCAGTGATATCATGAACCAAATTTCTCCTGCTGTCCTTATTTACCTGTGTTTCAAAAGTTTACAATGCAACGACAGGTTTTAAAAATATATTTCAGTCAAAAGATATTGCATATACTTTGAGGATTGTCATTTGTATTACATGTGGTGAAGATGCAAAGAGAGCTGAAAGAATATGAAATTTACAAAAAATTGTTGTGTTCTCAACAACAAAATGTATTGTTTTCTTCGTTAGAACTCCTCTATTGTTTAATGGATTTCAGTTGACTAATCTCCAAAAACTGTGGTAACTTCACAGCTTTGCAGAGCTGGATTATCCTTCCTCATTGACCTCCTGGGAGATTTGATTTCCTTCTCCCTCAATGGTGCAGCAAGGGTTAAGGGTCAGATATGCGATGAATGCTACTGGTTGGGGAGAATTTTACCAAACTTTACGTTTGCACAATTTTGACAGATTTAGCTCGTTCAATGTGTTCACAGAAGTCGGAACTGCCTGTCGTTTGCAATTTTGTTAAGTGTTTCCTCCATTTTCTCAAATCAGTAATGTTATGAAATAGTAATACTGCCTCTTTAATGTTACCGAACAACTCCATCGAGACATCGTACAGGCCCTTTATATATTTATCTAGGTCAAGGAATCAGTTTTCCCACGAGAAGTTTTAACTATCTTATTGAATCTTGTTACAGGGCCTTTTCCCAAAATAGATTGCATTGTATCTGTAGAACATTCGAGAAGGTTCTTCTCACGTGGTATGGAAGTTTCCATAAGAAAGGGGTGGACTTCCAAACTCCCAACCAATCAGGGCAGATCAGTGCTTTCTAGACTAATTTTTATATCGTTAAGTTAATGTAGGATGAGCAGTTCATTGGCTGCCTTCTGATTGTGCGCAATGGGATTTCTTTAGAAGTAAGGTATATAAGGCGGCATGGTCCCGCAAGTTTATCACTCCGTCACCACTCCGTCACAAGTTTGTTACTTCGTCAACTTCGTCGTCACCATTTCATCACTCTTTCAAATTGCGTAATTGACGGAGTCAAGTCAAATCAAATCATTGTAATTTTATTTGTGAGAGAATCGACAGAGAAGAAATTATACCGAATCACTAAATCAATCCGATCTTGTCAACTTGTTTTCTTTTCTGAAAACTCATTGTTTTCCTTGTCTCCTGAAGAAGCATAAATACGGCATCTAGATAACCCCAGTACCTTTCTATCGCGAGTCCCGATACAATATTAAAAGATTGAGGAGCCGGGCTCGGCACTATATTACAGTAAATCGAGACTGTTAACCGTTTCTTACATTTTCGAAATGCTGAACATTTCGTTGCAATTGTTATGTAATTTATCTAAAGTACAAGTCTCCTTATGTTTCTTATTGAATCTTCAGTTGGATTTAGTGCATGTACAAATTGCCCATGCATGCTTATGTAACTTAGGGTTGACAAGTAAAGGTATATTTTCACAAAACAGATATTTTTTATCCTAGCCAGCGATAGCTTTACTATTTTCTACATGTTTACGCTGGATGACCTCTTAGTGTGATTGTTGAATTATATAGGAGTCTTTTCCTAGGCTTTAAATTGATTACTTATGCTTTGTATTATTCTGCTCATGAGAATTTGTATTTGAAAGTCCATTCTCTATATATACACTTAGCCAGTTTGGGGAGAGGTTATCGGTCATGCTTAAAGATTGTCTCATCATAAGTTCAGAACAGTGAGATATAGCCTTGTGCAGTTAAATCGGCTCAACTAGTTGGCGACATTGAAAGACTCCATTGTATCCATGTTAGACTGGTAGCAGTAGAAAGTATATCTTGTATACTGCGCTCGACAAATCTCCTGTATTTTCTAATATCAGCGTCTTACCTGTAAACGCGATAAAATGTTAAGGCCACCTATGTTAAAATGTGTCCTACATGTAAC
>JAIPMN010035592.1:0-10887 GCA_020650975.1 Apostichopus californicus
TTTAAAGCGTAAAATCCACAAAAGTGCTCTAAAATGCTATGTAACAGCAAATAAAAAAATATATATATATATGACACAAAATATGTAGTAAAATTGCAAAATAAAATACAATATAAATGAGTATGAAAAATAATAATGGGGACATGGGGCCACCCTCACCAATTTGTGTGGCACTATAGTACCATTGCAGGGCTTGACATATTAGCCTCAAAAAGGACACAGCAAATATGCCATTGGTAGGTTCTAATGGTGAAGGGCATTATGGCAAATGGGAAGGGCATGACTGCAAAAATGAATCTGAGGAAGGGCACGGACAGCATGTTTCCTTTACGCAGTACTTCCGCATTTGAGGAGCAGTAAAAGTGTCTAATCAGAACATTTCACTATGGATACAGTAAAAATAAGCAGACTACAAATTGTTATTTTACCAGGACGAAAGTTAAATATTCAGTTTTAAGTACAATTGAGTGATTCATTTTGTAAAATATCATGGCAGCGAATTACAACAAACTTTCTCAAAACCCCTGAATTTTGTGTGTGTCTAATCAGAACATTTCACTATGGATACAGTAAAAATAAGCAGACTACAAATTGTTATTTTTCCAGTACGAAAGTTAAATTTACAGTTTTATGTACAATTGAGTGATTCATTTTGTAAAATATCATGGCAGCGAATTACAACAAACTTTCTCAAAACTCCTGAATTTTTTGTATATTTTGCAAATTATGACAGGTGCACGGCATGTTGAAAATGCCTGGTGAAAATTTTAGGTGGCTAGTGTGTTGGTATTCTGACACAAAACATATTTTTTTCTTCACATTTTTGTGGTGACGAACCTAATATACTTCTATTGTTGTTAGTGTATGGCACAATGAAGCCTATAACCGACTTGGCAGTTCCATGCTTTGTCGGCAAACATGTTTCTACCAAATTCCAGATAATCGTGTATTGTGATTTGATTTTGTGCAAATAAGCTCTAAATGGGTCTTTTGTCATTACCTGATGGATTTTAATAGCACAAACTCAGAATAAGGTGCATACAAAAGTTCAGACAGGGATTTCCATATGTGTGTTAGTGCTAGTAGTCTACTTGGTCCGCTAGTACTATACTTGACTGTTTAGGGCTTGCCTGAGCATAACCAAGTATATGGATGTTCAACAAACTTTTTAATTGCTTTAGAAATGAATATTTAACTCAACATGTTTATGAATGAGCTATTAAAACAAATTATGCACTGCATAAGCTCTACCCATTCCCTTTGATAAATGGTAATATCATATTTTAAATGATGTCTTCACTGTATGTTTACAAATGGAGGGAATGCAACAACCTCTGTACAGAGTCAATTGGACTTTACTGCATGAATTCCCTTGCATACAGTTAACTATTTGGAGAATTCCCATTGATTTAATGACACGTGTGAAAGCAAAAAGATTGTCGAAGAGCAAGGTTCTTGCAAAGGACGAATCAAACAAACTCTCCCCAAGATTGTTTGGTTACTCTATAGTGTAACTAAGTGTACTACTCGGAATGTACAGCACTGTACGATGACCGGGGCATCGACAGCAAAACATAAAGGGCATGGCAGCAACTGTTGCCCTTGGCAGGGTGTAGTTTTCAGGGCCACCGCGGCAAACATGGAGGGCACGATGGATTTTTGGTGTCAGTGTCGTCAGTTATGTCAGGACCTGCAGTTCTGAAGTAACCTAAGTGCCTGAACATCATCAAAGTGCTTGAGTGTGGCAAGGATTGCAATCAGCACATTCTTCACTCAAAAACTGCAGAATAACTAATACACAAATGATATATTACACCACTGTATGTGCATGCCCAATATCATGTGCTGCACCATTCAATTACAACTGTGCTTAGTAGAAATACACACTCTTACATCAACAATAGCAACATTTATGGTTCTCGTTCTCCACAGGGCAGGGCAACTAGTGAGAGGAAAGGTCCATAAATTTGCTCCCTGGTACCCATTTGCTAGTTTTGGTTGGTCCCCCAGATTGTTCATTACGCATTCAACCAAAACCCAACTTGGCCTATACTATATGAGCATACATACACTGAAGGTTACTATGTACAGCACAGTATATATGCTATCAGGCCTGCAGTCACATATATATGGTAACACTGTAAACAACCTGTGAACTGATTTATACAACAAGGCTGCACAAATTTACCACTATATCCTAACGTCACTTTCAAATGAACACATGCAATGTTTTTCCCCAATACTTTATTAGGGATGTTACTACTGTTAGTGATGTGAGGAAATGTTGCATGAATGCATTTTTGGTTCCTTGCTGGAAGCAAAAACACCTATACAGTCAGGTTGGCGTGTGGGACATGTGGCAGGGAGGAGTGGGTTGCGTGAAGCATGTGTGTGCGTCTGTGACAATTGCATAACTCAAAAACGTAGTGATGAATATTTGTCATACTTGCTATGTAGATGTATTATAGTGAGAAGGTGTGTCCTATAATTTTTGGTGTGGACTTGAATATTAATGAGGTTATGGGGTCAAATGTAAAAATCTGTACATTGCAATAACTCCAAAACCTTAAGTCAGATTGTAAACAAACTTTGCATATGTAGTTTTTGGTTAATAGCCCTGGTACATGTAGGTCTAATTTATTTGGGACCATCTGGGCCTAAAATATTTCTAGGTCCATTTTTTAGCTGGGTGGGCCAATTGTTTTTCACCTCAACTGCATTTTGGGACACATACTTTGGGCCCAAATATGTGGGGCCTACATTTTCTTTACATTGCAAGAACTCCACAACCGTAAGTAGGATTGTAGCCAAGCTTGGTATATAATAGTTGGTTAATAGAGCTCTGGTACATTTAGACCTAACTATTTTGGGAACATCTTGGCCCACTTAAAATTCTGGGGCCTTCTTTTGGCCGGGTGGGCACAAATTTTGTTAGCTCAACTCTCTAATGTGGGTAGAGCTTATGTGATACTGTAGCTGGGAATATGTCTGTCTCCTTCGAAAAAGCCTACTTCTACAATTGCTGGCTGATTTTTACAGTGAAGATGCCACATTGGAATGGCAATACAGCTAGTTAATGAATAGATGATTGCATAAAGGGAAGTGGTAATTTTTTTGCAATTTTCATCATTTTTCAGTATCTTAGCATTCTTTTAGAGTTCTCACTCCTTTGATAATGTGGATATAGGATATGGTAGTGAGCTTTATCTGGAGGGAGAAAGCTTATCAGGGTGCGGAACAGCCAAAAGTCATAAGTCATTGCCTATCAGAAAGCAGATTCTTCCTATGCCAATTATGTACTTACCCATATGTGTCAATTGTCCTAAAGGTGTATCACTCTTACCTTTGAAAAGCATGTCTTTTGGCTCAACTCCACTTGCTTGTTATGGTCAACAACTTTCTTGTAGTCTCTTTTTAAATTGTGAAGTTTATTTTTTTACTTCCTTTGCCGACCCTGTATACAAAGTTTCTCACAAATTTCTTCGAAAACCCAAGAATTCCGGGGAGTTCCGTCCACCTTTTTAAGAATCTCTGTGCTTTCCCCATATGTCTATGAGAAATCCAAGTTCTTCGTGAGACCACATTTTTCCTCTGACATTTTTCGCAGCCATGTTGTTTCAACAGTGCATAGTATCAGTGTATGCCCAATGAATTTGCTGTGTATTTTCTTCAATTACCTATACGTATGTACTGTGAGTAGCTTACTATTGGTAGTACAACACTTGTGAATCTACGTAATACTGTACAAAAGGCCTACGCCAAATTTCCCACTTTAACTGAAGTTAAAGAAAGGATACTACATCATAGCACCGTCATAGGTCACCGTGATCTCGGGTCACTTTGATCCACCGAGCTTTCACACACAGCATTTTGATCAACTGCTTGAGATCTGATTTACATACACCCGTCGGTGGATCGACATCTTGAGATCTGATGACCCAAGGAGCGTTCCTACACAGAAGTTGATTAAGAGTGGTTGATCAGACCTGGATCTGATCAACTGCTCTAGATCAAGTGGTAAAGCACCCTCTTTATCCTCAACTCCATGAGTGATTGTTAGAACTACTTTCAAGGCAGAATTTGCTATTCAGTGTAACCTGATTACCTTGTGTTGTTCAGCTACCAGTGCTTTACCAATTGCATTGGCCATGGTGCTGTATGCATAGTTTAGTAATTAAACAGTGCATACATTCAACACTGTACTTTAGACTCATGAAAGTCCTCCACTGAATTGGTATTCCTTTAATAACAGATGATGGGGTTGAGCCACTACAGCATTGCTGCTCTAGTTTCCACCTCAAATGGATTTTGGGACCATTTTGGTCCCACACATTCTTTACATTGCAATAACTCTTGTTATGGAATGGCAACAGAAAAGCATGCAAATAAGTTACGTACCAAGGTAGACAATATATGGAAAGAAAGCATCGTTTAATTTCGATCAAATATAATTCTCATTCAATCAACTTCTTTTAAATACCAATCTGTACATTTCTAAATGTGAGTGTAAAATCAATTGCTGTAATTACTTAAAGCAGTTCTTAAGCTTAGGTACAGGATATGTGATAATAATTAAAAGTACCTTACTAAGTACCAGCGTAGGGTTTGTTGTGCAGATTTTATGGTAGCTCTTTGCAAAGACTGGAGATCCTTGTGAGATGAGTTTCAACCAATGTTAATTTCTGTTCCAACTGATGCTGGCGAACCAAAATCAGCGTGTCCAACAAGTTTTTGAATATATGAATAGGTGTAGTGTCTATTAACGCTGGACAGCAGTAGATATCATGCTTAGGCTGAACAACTGCAGTAGTATAATATTATGACAACAGAACAAATAGTCTATCTTAGTATACAAGACTTCTTAGTATAGGAAAGCAACAAGACGGTATTCTGGAGGTAATGTTAAGCTCTCTCTTGCTTCAGTGAAAGATCTTAGCATGTATACCAGTTCAGCTTTGTTCTGGATTTTTCTGGCATACTCGCGTTGAACAATTTATTAATATAAACACACATTCTGGTTGTACAGTATCTTGCATCGTTATTCACTAATATCACGTAAAGTGCAGTGAAAGTTGTAGAAAGTTTGGGACAATTTTGGGAAAGGTCTTTGAAACCCCAGAAATTTGTGGCTTGTTCAAAATGATACACAATAATTATTGTATCCTAACACTCCCCAACCAAATAGCTGGTATATGTAAGCGGCCAGGGCCTCAAAATTTGAGTCCCAATGTTTGGCAAGATGGGTCCAGATTTTATTTCCACCTCAAATGCATTTTGGACACATTATTTTGGCCCACACTTTTTTGGGTTTAATTTTTGGGGGCAGATATATCTTTGAGCCACTTTGTCTGGGCCAAATAATTTCTGGACCATGTAGGTGCAAAATTTTATCAGGCCCAATTTCTTTGTGATGGACCACATTTTTAAAATTGCTATAACTCCACAAACTTAAATCAGATTATATCCAAACTTGGAATGTAGTTGTTGATTAATAGCTGGTACATACATTTGGGCATAACTATTAGAATATTGGTTGGTGATATACAATTTAACACTTTACTATTCCCCAAAGCAGGCTCTTGTTAAGACTTTGGTACTGCATTTATGCCATTAAGGGGAACTTCCAAAAAGTATCACGTAGTATGAGATAAAAAATATTGCCAAGGTGTACATGAATTATTATGCTACTTAAATAACTTCAGCACCATTTAATAAACTGGTTATGTGTAAACATACCTAGATACACACAATGTTAAGCCTCAGAATCTACACTGTAGCTGTGATCCATGAGATATACAGCATCTTTGAACTCAGCAAGATCTGGTCCCTTAATGAGTTGTAATTGCAAGTGACTCCAGAAATATCTTAGATTAAAATGAACAGCAAAAATATTCTTTTATATAAAAGTTTGCTTTATTATGGTAAGTGCTAATGGGCCTAATGTATTGAACACAAATTGTATAAGGACTAGTATACACATTAAAAACACTCTTAAATCAATTACAAGGTCAAATAATGAAAACATCATCCAATCTATAAATTTCTACAAATGATGGAGAACTTACCACATACTGCAGTTTATAATGGACTGTACCACAGGTCATGAGCAAAGTGCAGCCTCGAAGACTTTCAAAGCCTCTATACTTCAGCCTGTGCAATATAAGGCCAACATAAAATATATAGTCTACACTTTGAGTTGTTATTTTAAAGGGTCTATTTGTGCTAGGCTATTTTAACATACTGTAACAGATGGACAATACCTATGTAGTAATGTTGATCTTTTATTTCCCTTGTTTTGTACTGTAGAGTACATCAGTCCTTACATGTGAACTAAGTTTCACTACAGCTCAGCAGATCAATTTATGTGTCAATTAATCTCTGGACATCTGTACACTATGTGTATTTGTTTATATATTGTATCAAGCACACGCAAGTTTCAGAAAAATTGTCAGAGAGTTGGTCAATCTGTTTCTAATTTCATTTAAAGATATTTTGTCACATAAAACAGCTATCATAAATGTGTCTTGACCTGATTGTAATGTTACTTAATAATATTTCTTTGCCAGTGGACTGCAGTAACTATCCTTGCTTCAATGGAGGTACAGTACTTGTGTGCCTGGGCCTTCAGACATGTGCATTTGTCCACCAAGAACAGTTCAGCCATTTTGTACAATAAGAGTTGGTCCATATGTTTCTAATTCCATTAAAAGATAAGATAATATTTTGTCACATAAAACAGCTATCATAAATGTGTCTTGACCTGATTGTAATTTTACTGTGTAATATTTTTTTTTGCCAGTGGACTGCAGTAACTTTCCTTGCTACTATGGAGGTACTTGTATACGTGGGCCTCCAGACATGTGCAGTTGTCCACCAGGATTATTTCAGCCATTTTGTACATTTAGTATGTACTGACATTCTACAATTTTATCATATCTTACATCATATTTATCTTGCTTTATGTTCCTTTTTGATGTTATTATAAAATTTATGGTATTTTCAGTTTAAAATGAACATGTTTGAACATGTTGAATATTAGTTGTGCTGTTTATCCTCATTTATCATCACACATTTAATTATTATTAACTTCGACATTATGCCCAAGACAATCAACAATGCAGGCCATACACTCTTTGGTAGGGTGTCCTACTACAGTATATACAGTATACTAGTGTCTTACATGGAATAATGTTAGAAAAGTTAAGTAAAGCCTGTGTCTTTGCCAACTCAAGCTGTTTTCAATCTGGTGGTGTTGTTAGCCCTAGTACTAGAATTTGGATAGGTAACACAAGAAGTATGTACTGACGACATAATTTTATCATTCTTCTGTAACATATTTTACATAATCTTTTTCATGCTTTATGTTTTCTCCTGATGTTTTTATAAAAGTTATTGTGTATTTTCTGTTCAAACTGAACATATTTTAATGTTTATTCTGAAAATATTTAAAGTGAAGGTAAAATTTGCAGTTAACTTTGTTTTCTTTAACATTTTGTGAAAGAAACTTAAAGGTGTGTCCTTTGCAATCAGGATAATAAGCACAATGTACAATATTTTGACCATCTCTACTCAGCTATTTGTAACCTCTCATGTCTGCATCAACAGAAACAGTCTATGTTGGCTCCAATCATCCAACTTTTTCACTCACAAACTTTGTAACAAAACCATTTCAACATTTGATATCACATTGAAATATTTTCTTTATTTACCTCAATTGGATGTGTTTCTCATTATATGTTATCATTTTTTTGTCACTATTTACTAGGTTGTCAGATCAGTCAGAACGTACATGTACCTTGTGTGAATGGTCGCTGTGTTGATGACGTCTGCAACTGTGATACAAACTTTGCAGGTCCAACATGTGAGAGTGGTTAGTATTCTTAGTATCTCATATATTATTCTAATTCTTTTTTCATTTTGTGAGATGTTGTGTCCACGTACAGTATTTGGTAGCATTGAATGAATATTAGTCAGTATGCTACAGATTTATACAAGTTAAACATCCAGTTGGTGGACTTTGCGCTTTCAACGTTTTCAACTTGTTTAGTGATAAACTGATGTTCACATAATGGGGTTTTGCATATCATAAAATGGCAGTTGATACCAATAAACCTCAAGAATATTGCCCAGTTTCAAATTTCAAGGTTATTAATATGTACTGTTTGGTTAAACAAAGGGAACATTTTATACGTAACCTCACTTGTCACCTTTTATCATAAAACAATTAACATGATTTTGTAAAGGCATTTGTTCCCAATGAACTGTAAGCAAGGAAAACTGGTAAAATTGGATCTATAAAGTCTTGTATTCCTTTTTATGGTCACAGTGAGAGCTCTAAGATCATTGACAACTTGTAATGAGTGAGGTAAGGGATGATATTCATTAACACACAGTCAGTGTGTCAGAATATATACTGTATGCCATTGTAGGCATGTAACTATCACATTTGTTTAGGAGAGTGTTCAGAATTGTAAATGTGATCCTTTACTTGCAAAATTACATTCATTGTCAAATCAAATATATTTGAATGAAGATACTCTAGAAATGCAGTGTAATTTATGCATTTGACAGGGTCAGAAATATGCCTTGAAGATGACTAATTCCTCTTTATTCTTCTTATATCCATTAACAATGCCAAAGCTGTATGTTTTATTACATTTACACTATTTATTGTGTGTCCAGTGAAAATCTGAGATGTTCATCCCTTTGTTATGAACTGAGTAGCATGATAAACACAAATTCTCAGTGGAGAATTGGTCAGTAGATATCAAGTGATGTAGAGATTAAGGACTCAACATCAATGAAGAGAGTGTTGAAAAAATAAGCTAATAACATAGAGAGAGTTGATAATGTAGGCTAATAAGATAGAGAGAGTTGGTAGTATATATGCTAATATTTGCTAATAATATAGAGTTGATAATGTAGGCTACTTAGAAAGAGAGAGTTGATGAAGTAGGCTAATAAGATAGAGAGAGTTGATGAAGTAGGCTAACAATAGAGAGATTGTTGATAATGTATGCTATTAAGATATCTAAGAGAGTTGATAATATAGGCTAATAAGATAAAGTTGATAATGTAGGCTATTAAGATAGAGAGTGTTGATAATGTAGGCTAATATGATACAGAGAGTTGATAATGTAGGGTTATAAGTTAGAGAGAGTTGGTAATTTAGGCTAATTAGAAAGCAAGTGTTGATAATGTAGGCTAATAAGATAGATAGAGTTGATAATTTACAATAATTATGAAAAGCTTGTAAGCAAGCTCACTCAACAATTATTATAAGGTTTGGTGAATCAAATAGATGAGTTGTTCGTGCCCCTCAATGTTTACTATCTTTATCGCAGTTTATGATGGATGCCAAAGGTCATATGAGTCCACCATTGGTCAAAACCATATAAACCCAGTAACTCAATATGTCTAGCTTTGATCAATCTCATAGTTGGTGTGTAGGTGCCTTTCTGTGGATTCTTGGTTCTGGTATTGTTTTTGGTAACCGTCATGTCAATTGAAGTCAACAATGTTCATAACATGAAAACATTGTAAACTCAATATAAAGTCCATCTTTCATTAGTCTCATTAGTTGTAAGTTTGTTTTTGGTGCAGGTCAAAGGTCATTTGAGAACCTGCAAACCTTGTAAACCTTCAAATTAATTAATTTCAACTTTATAGGTTAAGCTTTTACTTATGTATTTAGATGATATATATAATATGTAGATGCCTCTTAATGACTTCTTGATTTTAGTAAGGTTTAAAGGTTGTATTAGGAAAACAGTGCTCAAAATCCGAACAGTTTGAAACATGCTTTTGATAAATCTTAAACTTGGTACAAGGTATAAACAGAATTCTGTTGTTAGTACAGTATGTTGTTTTTTGCGGACAGATTTTGTTCCAGTACAGCTTGACCCACACTGTCAGTAGTACCACAGACAAAAGAACTGATTTATAATATTGTGTACATACCAAGTAGACCATGAAATCTGTTAAATATTGCACATAACTACAGTTGTATTTGTTTCTGATCGCAGACACACTTTTACTGGGACTCTTCATCACACTTGGTCCTTGTCAGCTCAGCTGAAGTGAAAAGGTCAAAAGTGCCCTAAATTGCAAGGTTGGACAGATGGTTGTTAGAGGTTGTCTAGAGAAAGTACAGTTGAACATTGAAAAATTTTCAAGTACTTGCAATGAATATAAAGATAAAGTCATGAATGAGTCATTGAATACTAAGAGTTGGTTGGTGGCTGAAATGATCTGGTAGCTCTGGTTGGTGAAGAACATAACATTTTGATGGCATCGCAGTTCATCATGAAGACCTGAAATGCTGCACATAGGAAAACCTTTGCATAGGATGTAGACTTTGCTCATCAGTTTTCTACTTGGTTGGAGTCAACAAGTGAATGTTACAAATACTGTACCTCTGTAACTGTCAGGAGAGCTGAAAATCTGTGATGTTTTTGGTGGTTACTTCAAAACTATGGTCACAATTTAATCAGGTGAAAATGTGTTAACATTTTAAAATAAGTCAAGAAATCACACAGTCTTCTGGGGTTTTACAAAATAATGAAGACAAAGAACTTTCACAGCAAAAACAAAATGAGCCTTACAAAATCTACTAGAGATAATTGATTGTTCCTTTTGTGTCATCATTTTTTGTGTGAATATCCCACAGTTGTAAGTATTTTCTTAATTGGACATCTCAAATAATAACTAAAAGAACAAGTTTCAACTTACATATTTTACACAGAATGTATTCAAAATAGACCTCAGTCATCCAAGCTGTCATTTTATATCTCAAGTTAATTGTGAGATATATTGAAATTCATCATATTTTACACCTTTAGCCATTGCTGCATATCTGAGTCCTTCGGCGATAACAGTAACTGAAGG